>LGAG01000998.1:262817-275550 GCA_001278395.1 Lerema accius | reverse complement strand
TCTAACCTTGGTCGTTCGCTCATTATTTTCCCTTTTTTATTACGTCTTGAATCATGTCCTATTCGTAGTACTACATGTTGTGAGTCTTTATAATAAAAATAATGACATAAGTTTAGACTTCTAAATTGTCTTGTTAAAATATTAGAAGGTACAAATACTTTAATGGAATGAAATAATAATTTGTTAAAATAGCTGTAAGATCGCAACAAGATGTAACCATAGGTATTTCTCTATTTATTAAAGACTAGACGACGCCCGCGCTTCGCCCGCGGAAGAGTAGTTAATAAAATATTGGACTTATCCCAGGGTAACCTATAATCGGGATATAATCTATCCTAGGTTCTATTCCTGGATGCAAACTATCTGCGTGCCAAGTTTCAGCTTAATCCGTTCAACGGTTAGAGCGTGAAGGACTTACAAAACAAACATCTTAATATCTCTACATTCACATTTATAATATTAGTAGGATAGTAGGATTGTGACTACAAGTTGCCTACTAATCTCATTTATTCTTACGTCTCTTAAAATACTTAAACAAAATCAGTTAGAGCAGGACGTATAAATTAGACCCTGGGTTTCTAACCTGATGGTAATTAGTACCCCCGCGGGGGTAAAACAGCATTTTACAGGGGTAACGAATAACCTAATTATTACGGTCGTAAAGTAAAAATACAGAAAAAAGTAACTTGTATTGCTTTAAAGACGTATTATTTTAAAGACGGGGTAAAATCGGTTTTTCTCGTAGGTCACAGGGGTAACGAAAAGGTTAGGAACCACTGTATTAGGTACACTGTCATTCCAATCTTTATTATGACAGAGTAAACCATAAACAATGGAACTAAGAGTCCAGATCGCTTTATATCTACCGCGAGACCAACAAAAATTTTAACTCAGTATTCACTCCGCATACTAAGTAATATACTTTAAAAGTCTTCTGTGACTGAAGATATATTGGACAATTTAATAAACATTTTGGGACGTTTGATTTTGCCTTTGAAAGTTTAGACTTTGGGAAGTTGCCAATTCTGAGAAATTTGTAAGGTATCAAAGTAAAAACACTAGTATAATTAGTAAGGTAATTACTTTTATTAAAGGTTATGAAATAAGTCTTTGTTATGGACTCTTTTATTAACGTTCAATTATAGGATGTAAATTACATTTTGGTCAATCTTAATTGGGCCGTTTAAGTATTACATAAGCACTATAGGGGAGTGGGGGGCGTTCTTATTTTTGATGACAAGGGGGGCGTTTAGTTATATTTTTGAACCGATTAAGCTGAAACTTGGTACACAGATAGGTTGCATCCAGGAATAGGACATATGATACATTTTATCCCGATTATAGGTTCCCTTGGGATAAATCCCATATGTTTAAAACTACTCTTTTGCGGGCGAAGCCGCGGGCGACGTCTAGTCTTCTATTAATAACATTTCCAAGCTATTTTTGTTGAACAAATTTTTTTTCAGTTTCTGTTAGCTTCATTATTCAAGTTCTTGTGAAAATTAAAATTTACAATTTGTTCCTACATAATTTATTTAGTTAGTTAGCACCTAAATTTAAGTAATTACGTAATGAAATTGAAAAGCAAATTAACTCTTTAATCTACGGATAAAACCAGTACCTATCCCTGTATTACCCGGCTACAGTCATTTGGCACCGTAGTATGACAAGTATTTCATTAAGACTGCTTCAAAACGTAAGGATTTCAGATTATTCTATTATAGAATTCAACTGTGGAATAAATAGGGCTGTGATCACCGAAATTGCTGTCGCTGGATCAAAATTAACAAATCCCGGATATTTAGACTAAAATATTTTACCTAGACATTAACAAATAAATTTTTGCACGGATTTTTTGCTTTGCTGCATATTTTACAAGCTTTTATTACAAGCTTTTATTTAGTTTCACCCACTTCCCGGTGTCCGATTGAACTAAAATTTTACACACTGATCCAGCCCTGATGACAATGCATGTTTATAATAAGCATGATGTGATACTGCTACCAGGGTTGGCTCCAGACGATTGAACTCCTCAACGGTTAACAGCAGCGACTTTAAATTTTGCACTTTTTAACTTTTTACTTCTTTTTCTTATTAACAAGTAATAAAAGATTGTTTTATAAAAGTTTTTTATTTTTATTTATTTTGAATTCATTTGAATTTCTCTGACACAAAAAGTGTCCGATATTATCCGGTTTTTTTGTACATTCCTGACTTGTTTTTAATGTGTCCTGTACTTGGACAAATCCAGGGTAATAAACTCAACCCTACAACAAGCATTTGTCTAAGAGTCCTGTCAAAAACACAGCCAGATCGTAATCAATTCTCAATTACCAGAGCGACTTGGCTAATAAGAGAAATACTTGGAAAAAGGGAAAAATTCATTTGAAGCTTCTAATGAAAAACAATTAGGATAAATGTTTCAACTTCGGACACTTGTAATGAGAATATTGAAGTAAAGAATCCTACAACGTCATTGTTAAAAGTAATCCTTAATTTGTTAATTTAAAAGTATTCAATCGTATTATTGTTTATTGTCGTAAACATGGGGAAGGGATGGTTTGGCATTTACAGAACTTCATAACCAATGGTGGGCTAACTTTTTTAATTACGTGCTAAAAATTTAAAAAATCATTCGGCGGCCGGATTATTCTTCAGTGTTTTTTTGCATTGTAAATTAAATTGATTTATGATTTTGTTAATGGAAATTTAGCGTTATAGAATGTCACGTGGCTCTTTTTCACACTTTTAAAGCACTCGTCTTTTTTATATTATAAATGACTACAATTTACATCAAGATATAAAACTTTTGTATTTTAAGTTTGGCATCGTTGTGCCTCGAATACATTATCGAAGCGAGACAATTGTACAAAGTTTAGAAATTATTCTTCGGCTTGGAACCCTTATCACATTGTTGTTCCTACATTAAGTTTCTAATCATGTTCCTCTTAAATAATAACATATACGAATGTAGAGTACTACCATATAATATTGACGACAAAATAATATCTTGGTGGGAATGACATTGAGGTAATTGGATACAAGATTTGAATCGCAAATGCGACCTACAAATGTGCAAATATAAACCTGACTCGCGAATATTACAAACGGAAGTATATTACACTGTAATTGCTGTTTACTGATGTGTCATCCCCATTCATATAATTAGTCATAAAATAGGGATTAAATTTGGTATTCGATATTAGTTTTATCATGGGGTCACAAGAGGCCGTTCAAGTAATTCGTGACGCAATTTGGGGGGGCTTGTAAAATGTTATATTGTAGATATATATTACATAAGAGGGAGGCATCGAACAACTTGTTACGTAACATTGTTTTTTTATTACTAAAAAAACTAGGGAATATAATTGTCTTAAGTCGGGAAAATGGCAACATTTTTAGGTAAAAATGGTCATTTGGGTGTTACGAAACATTTTGGGAGGGGAGAGGTAAAACGTTTCGGCACGTTACACATGGGAGGGGGGATCAAACCCTTAAAAAATTGCGTTACGTAACACTCGAACGCTTCCTAAGAAGTCAATGTTTAATGTATGCTGACGAGCTTGTAGCTTTCATGGTAATGACTCTGAATGGAGTTTAAGGTTCGATTTCCTACTGCGTAGTCTGCTCTTTACCATGTGGGGAACTGGGACCTCGTCTAAGGCCCCCGACTCCGACGAGGGCCCCGAATACCGTCTAAGTCTTCTTACATAGGACCAAATAGGACAAGATTTATCATTATAATAATTATAGCTAGCCTGAAACTAAAGTGGTCTATGTAACATTTTTGGAAATGAGCATTTTTGAACTTAAAAACAATATTTGAACCTTAAAACAATAAATTAATTCAAGCGAAAGTGGTCTTAAGTGTCATTGGTCAACCAAAGTAAGGGTATCATTAAAATACCACTTTAGAATTTGATTGGTTATTTAAACATAGTGACTTTAAACGCGTTTCGTTCGATAACTTTTTTTTGTAACATAGACCACTTTAGTTCCAGGCTAGTCATAATGTCCATAGACAGCAGCGAAGCGTAACCCTGCAAATTCGGTTACTCTCCTCATTACATAAAAAATATGACATTAAAAAAAACAAATCGTATTTCCGTGTAACATGTCAAAAAAAGGTTCAACGTCCACGTTCGTTCAAATTGAATTATGAATAAATTCATCCATCATTCATTCATAATTCATATCATCATTTTTTGAGCAGTTCAGTTCTAGTCCGTGTTGCTTCGTTTATTATTTTGTTAGTCCCATGTCATTTTTTCCTTTTTGTCATTGGGTACATAAATAAGTATAATATTAGATAAGATTTAACCTTTCGCAATTATGACCTGTATTATATTTACATAATGTAGTGGCTTTACGTGTTATAAAGGTATGAAAAAGTGGTATGAATGGTTAGTTGGTTAAAAAATTTAAAATACAAATATACTTACCCCTAATATTAGTATTGAGTAAGTATTTGAAATTACTAGGTTTAAGAATATACTAGTATTAATTTTATCGTACTTAAGTAGTAAAAGTAAGAATTAATGATTGTCGTACTTATTTAATAAAGATAAATTTGTGTATAATTTTTTTGTTTTATTTTCATGCCTTAATTTTATAACCTTTAGAATGTTTTTGAAGTGCCAGTACCTACGATTGTAAGCAACAAATTCCTACTGTGTAATATAATTTAATACCTATAATATAACTAAAAGCGCTCATAATTATACATATATAGCTAAATGTCGCTAAAAAGTGATCGACAAAGTTAAGCAACTGCGGGCGCGGTCGGAAACTGGATTGGTGACCGCTAGAGGCCAAATTTTAAATTCGAAGGAAACATCCGTTGATACTAGTTGTTTTCGTTAGATGTTAAGCCATTTTAAAAGCCTTTGTGTGGCATAACAAAATCCTACGCTCATGTTAGCCACTGATCGACCAATTCTCACTAAAACGTGATGGAGTATGCTCTAGGCCTCCTCAGTTATGAGGAGAGAACTGTGCTCAGTTACCTACTAAGTCATTTAAGGGTTAAGGCCATGTCTACTAAATAAGTTACTGAAGTGTGAGATATGCCTGCATCTGAACTTGATTAATTAACCCCTACATTGTCTTCCGAAGCAATGATGACTGGGAATTTAAAAATGTTTACCTTAAAGTTAATTATACCCAAAAATTTTACTTGATTCTCGTAGCACAAGGTTTAGCATACCGGACTATCGTTCCAAGGTCCTAGCTTTAATTCCTGGCGACATTTTTTTTTTGGTGTAGACGCGGCCTTATCTACGGGATAAAGAACTATGAGTGGCGTTACAAAAAAAAATTTAAAATGGTTCTCTTATTGGTTAGTATTATCAGTTCAATAACTCAATTTACATCAAGAACTATGCAAATTAAACCAGAAAGTAGTATAGAAGTAGGTACCCTTACAAGTGACGCATTAAAAGTTGTATAATTAATTGGCCAGTAAGAAAAGTTGCCAAAGAAAAATTCATTTGAATTTTGGAATAAAGAACTATAATAAAAACGATACTGATATTATTAAATTGACAGTTAGGTATTCTGAAAGTGCGTGTCGTTCAAAATTAATATGACTGGGAAAATTCTATTAATAGAGTACCTATCAATACTGATCAACTGAATTCAGAGCTAGTTCATTTAATCAAGCAAATGAAACATCAAAGAAGCATCAATATCATAACAAAAACAAAAATCTGCCTACATTTTCACATTCGCGTAACATCTGTAATACGCAAAAATACGTGTCGTATAAAAAATATTGGATTCGGTAATATATTTACGTCGACACTGCGAAAGTGTCATTTGTCACCTCATCAATAACATTCTGGCTACCCGAGTCGGCGTGTACGATCCACACATCAACTTACAAATCGCTGTAATAAATCTTTGAGTATCCTTTTCTATTTTTAAAAATGAAAAAAAAATATTAAAATTATTTGCTTACCGCAACTTTATGTTTAGTGATTATCTCATGTAATAATATCACGACAATCTCACAATACATATGGCCGAATACGACACACATTGAAATTCGTCCAGCCGATTGACGTTTTTTTCGTCGTGATTTAAAAATAAACAATCTTACAGTGTCTTTTTATCGTAATTATCAATTTAAAAATAAAACAGACACAATTTAAAAAAAGGTAATAAACAATAATTTAATGTTAAAATAAATTTCTGTATAGGTACGAGTACTTCTAAATATTTTTTTTTATTAATGAAATAAATAAAAGTAACCTAGTACCAAGATTTTTTTACTTTTTAAATCACGACGAAAATAACGAGGTATACACGAATAGTCAAAGGAAATGGACATACATACATTTGAAAAACATTATTCCGTTTCTGTCTCAGTCGGGTAAAAACATAACGCCAATCAGTCTGAACACGATAATGTGCTAGGATGTTCCCGTAGGTTTTTATGTCGGATACGGACCTATTTTCCTGGTATAAGACATTAATGTTCAGTCTTCGGATCGGTTAGTTCCTTTGCAGCAAATATTTAGGTCAGCAAATAATGTAGGTACTTGTAATATATTTAGCTACAGGCTTATTGGTATTGGTATACCAACGTTTCCAAATCACTTATTTTGCTTTAGGAACTAAAGCATGCTATTTATCTCAGAATTTACCCAACAGAAAAAAATTAAATCAAAAAAAATCATTACATCGTTTCAGTATAACTTTGTAAGGTAAGGTAATGTCATATCGTTCTTATGATACGGGTCTGCTGTAAGAGATAATTAATTTCTTAAAAATAAAGAGTACCTCTTTAACATCATCATTAGATAACTTTTCTGTATAGGTAACCTAAAAGGCAAACTTGCAAGTAAATATTCGACTAAGAATTAACTTTCATGGAAACCATTCGTTACTGGTATCGATATAGTCATTATAGTTTTGACCGGTAACGCATTAGTGATGTTCACTTACTTATTATCAGGTGATTCTTTTACTGGACTTTTAACGATTCCCATTAAAGAAATCAAAATTGCCTAAAATACCTACTTAGGTACTTCTAATACATTGTCTTGCCACTATCTTCCTTAACATAACGATCTTACGAATTATGAGCGTGTTCTATGTAAATCATTGTGTTCTATGCAAAATGATTAATTGCTTAATGTATTAATTATGATATTGAGAAAGCAAGTAAAAAGTAAGCATCAAAGCAGTGACGTCATAGTGTAATCGTTCAGCTTACAAGAATACGAATAAAATCAGGGAAATTTTTGAAAAAAAAAATTGCCGCCAATGTGTTTTATCTAACTGCACCTTATGTAAATTTTACGTACCTACCTACTTTCTTTACCTATTTCTAACATTGTATTTTGGGAACGTTTTAAGTAATAGGCACTTTTCCTTATAAATTAATAAAACGAAGTTAGGCATTTCAGTGAAAAAAAAACTATCGGTTTTAAATAAAAAGGCATAAGATTTTATTAATAATATTCTGCTAAGACCCAGTGTAATTTGATTTCAACAATTGTAATTGAACAGATTCGAGTCCCTATTCTTTAACTCAATTAGCTTTTTTTTCTTTTTAGTGGCGATTACATAAGCGAAAGAGAATTTGCTACTTTTTTGATATATTGATGGTATATATACCTAAATTAATTAAAGGACGTAAGTTTTTTACAGAATAAACAACTTTTTATTAAGTACTTAATACGTACCTAATAATAATTAAAATATTGCAATAATTTAATAACAATTTAATTACCATTATTCTCACAATCACAATTATTTTTAGGACATTTTAGATGAGCAGAATCGGACATAAATAGGATAAGAAGACAGAGGACCGAACCTCCCACAGCCGGACTACTTATACAACAGAAAAAAATATAGGTACTTACTTATAACTCTTCTAGGTAGTTTTATAGAAAACTAATAAAACCCTTCCTTGCAAAAAGTAAAAACTCTAAAATATTCAAGACAGGAGTTCGTTGCCAGTAATTTAAATAAATAGTACACGTTCCTCCAAACTCTCTTGACATTCCTTGCTCGGCTTAAACTTGAGTTCGTGAAATTCTATGAGGCATCCTACTTGTTTAGTATTCAACAGTTCAACACTATACCTACTTTCACCTAGTTTTGTCAATGAAGTTATTATATTTTGTTTGGTAGGGTAGTACCGGTTCCTACAAACATTACGAATGAAAAAATTCTGGTGTTTTAAATGGAGACTAGGATAATGTTATTATAAAGCTGGCCTTAGTTGCCAGCTTTAAGGATTTTATTATAGTTATAGTCTTATTATAGTAATATAATTTATATATTACTCTATGGTTATAGTGTAAGTTGTATTTTTTTTACAAAAATCAGATTTTCGATTACCTATCAGCCCAACTTTACTTCACTTCACATAATTATCTGCTCAGCTTAATAAAATTTAGGCATGCATGTTCTATCAATTGGTCGTTCTATTATAGAATTATGTTTATTTGCTAAAACTCTTTCTCTTTGCTTTTATTTTATTCTATAAAAAATATAAACTAAAAAAACATTGACCAAAACTTCAAAAATTAAAAAACGGCTAGTCTTCATTCAAGGTCACAGAGTACTTTGTTATATTTTAACTTAGAGTAAATTACTCTATGTATTTGAAGGCTGAATAGTCGATAAGCAAGTGTTGACATCATTATGAAAAAATTAAAACAACTGTCATAAGTCTAATGTCAATGTCATGTCAACAATTTTTTTGTCAATGTCAACGAGTTGTCTGCGACAGTTTGTGGTCTGCATTAAATTTTTCTGTTTTACATTTTCCTCATTGCTAAATGTGAAAATGTTCGTTTCTTAAGTGAAATATAATAAATAGTGTTAACTTTAATATCAAGATCAAGTCCAATATTCAATATGACAGACGATATTGGCGACATCAGTATGACAACCGCCGAGCCGGATTCCTCGCAAACACATTCCCACGAAGGTAAATAAACATTTTAATTAGCCATAACAATAACTGCTATTTGCAAATAAGTCGTCCCTGGTTGCTATGAACCTACTTAGAATCATAAAGATTATGGCTACAGCCACCTGAGCCGAGTGTGAATAGGTGTCACTTTACATTGCCACAGTTTTGTTACCCATTTGAGAATTTGAAGAATTTTTAATTTTCTGATATGCAATTCCCAGCTTAGTTTCCTTAAATAAATGAATACTAACCTAGACTAGTATTCATTCGTTTATGTCTAGAATTACAGACAGTCCTTGATTATATGTTTAAATTCTGTTTATTATACTGTCCAGCATCATCAAGTGGTACTACAGATGAAGCATCATCTAGTCATGTGGCAGCGCCATCTGGTGTTGAAGGCTCTGCTTCAAGGCAGTCCAACCTGCAGAGAATCCAGCAACGTAAACAGCAAGTCTTCAACTGGCCACACAGCAAGAAACTACTGAAATTGGCAATTTACTCCTGCTGCCAGGTTATATTCACGATTTGTTCTTTAATTTGCTTGAAAAAAAATTCTATGTGCATCTACCTGCACAACAAATGTTCCTTTAATCAATACGCAATTTTTTATAAAAGTATTTATGAAACATGTTAAACATAGCCCTGTTTGATTAAACATAATCTTGAAACACATAACATTTGACATGCCTATAGGTTACTATTGACTTCATTGGAAATATAACTACAATTTAAAAACCTTAGAGTGGTGCCAATTTTAAGAAACTATTACAATTCGGCCCATTTATTTCATAGCTTATAATACAGTATTTAACAAACAATTTACACAGGCTAGTATGGCAACTATTAGCAAAGACTACTTAACTTATTCTATTATTATATCCATTGTAATTCGCAATTAAATGTAATAAATGATATTATTTGTGTAGACTCCAGAATGCAGTTGTAACGGTTGGAAGGCACAGGTAACACAACAAACTAAAAACAGCCGGGCGGACGCACAGCCCCTTGCTAGCTTCACAGATCCTTGCCGAACATGTAACCATACATTGGGTTCGTATAAAAAAATAACATGCCTCCATAGCTCTGTGTCTGTATCTATATATTTTGAACTTGATTATTCTGATTCTTAATTACTCTTCTATTTGAATGACAGTTTATGCTTATTCGTAACAGTTAATGTTTTGCTTTATAATTTGCATTTAAATTGAAATACTAATGTTTTTCAAAAAAGAAAAGAAATGTCTAACTAGTCAAGGGTTCTACAACCTTCCAGAAACTTTGCAAATTATCCTTCATACTTAAAAGTTAAAGATCACTATAGTAGAATGTCAAAGAATTGTAGAACTGTCTTAATGGATTGATGGTAATAGTATAAATGAATAGAATAAGTAGATTATAGATAGATTAATTCATTACTGTGCTCTATAGAATAGTGTTAATATTAATGTCAATTTTCAGAGAAACATGTAAGTCAACTGCAAACCATAGCTATAGCTGAAGTGAACCGTCTACTTGGAGCCGTTGTGGATGTGGAGAATATCTTCATGTCTATGCACAGGGAAGATGACCATGACACCAAGCGCGTTTATTACTATCTGTTTAAAGTGAGTTTTATTATTATTTATATAGCATTCTGTATTTTTTATTGTTTGAAATATTTTTAGTTTTTTTTTTATATAAATATGAATGTCACCTCTACTACCTACTATTAGTAAAGTCAAAAAGCTGATAAGTACTTAAATAATATTTACAAAATTATTTTGTAAGTACTTATCATTTGTGATAATAATAATGATAATAATCCTACTATCCTACTATCCTACTAATATTATAAATGTGAAAGTTTGTAAAGATGTTTGGATATTTGGATGTTTGTCCCTCCTTCACGGTCTAACCGTTGAACGAATTAAGCTGAAACTTGGTACACAAATAGGTTGCATCCAGGAATAGGACATAGGATACATTTTATCCCGATTATAGGTTCCCTTGGGACGAAATCAATATTTTGTTTATCGACTTTTCCGCGGGCGGAGCCGCGGGCATCGTCTAGTATTAAAATATTGCAGGTATTACTTTTGACATTTTGTCTGCATCAATGTAAATTCATGATTTTTTTCAAAATAAGTAGAATTGTATTAATTATTCAATTCCTAATTGAAATATTGCTTGGGACATGATTTAAAAAACTTGTCAATTTCAAAGTACCTTCACAAAATGCGTGTGAACACAAAAAAACTTACATGCACATTAATCCTATTAATATTATAAATGTGAAAGTTTGTAAAGATGTTTGGATATTTGGATGTTTGTCCCTCCTTCACGCTCTAACCGTTAAACGGTTTAAGCTGTAACTTGGCACACAGACACCGTTTGCATCTGGGAATAGGACATAGAATAGATTTTTTAAACTAATCTTCTGCGGGCGAAGCCGCGGGCGTCGTCTAGTACGTATATAAATGAATGTTTTTGAATTTTGAATATTGTCTTAAACTTCCAGTTACTCAGAAAATGTATCGTCACAAGAACTCATCCTCGTATCGAAGGTCCACTTGGTCAACCACCGTTTGAGAGACCGTCTATAGCCAAGGCTATAACCAACTTCGTGTTGTACAAGTTCAACACCCTGCCGCAGAGGGAATGGCAGACTATGTATGACTTGGCAAAGATGTTTCTTCATTGCTTCAATCATTGGAACTTTGAGACACCCAGTGTTAGGAAGTTGGTGAGTTATTTGGTATTAAAACTTATAAGATAACATTTATACCTCGTTTTTTTCGTCGTGATAGAAAAGGTAAACAATCTTGGCACAACTTTTATTTATTTCATTAATTAAAAAAATATTTAGAAGTATACAGAAATATATTTTAACATTAAATTATTGTTTATTCTTTAGTTTTTTTTAATTTGTGTCTGTTTTTTTTAAATCGATAATTACAATAAAAAGACAGTGTAAGATTGTTTACCTTTTATATCACGACGAATAAAACGAGGTATAGATATATTTTAAAGGTATAACAGGATTATTTATCACTTTGTTACAGCAAGTAACAAATCCAGAGGACATTTCCGCGTATCAAATAAACTACACAAGGTAGGATTCGTTTTATATTTTCTCATACATTATGATGACAACATGTTTTAACAATTTCTTCACAACACAAAAGTAGATATTTTAAAATCCAAGTAGTTTATAAAAAATATTTTGCACTCCCACTTAAATCCCTTGTCCCACAAGAGCATATAATTTTACATTATTACTAGTGGACCCGCCCTCGCTTCGCTTCGGTGTATAACTACTATTATAAATTGTATGTTTTCTCAATATGGCTGACCATGTCAACTGTCAGTCATGTCAGTTACAAAAGTCCCATACAAACTCTAAATTTTAATAACTTTAAAAAGAGTGGACTGATTTAAATAAAATAAAGCCTAAGTAACGCCCCGAGCTAAGGATTATTAATGTATTTCATCCATGGTTCTGTCGAATCAGCCATTTTAACGTGATGCTCTTTCAAACACACAGACAAACAGAGTCCCCCAACTTTCAATTTTATTATATGTAAGACTAGAAGTCGCCGGCGGCTCCGCCCGCGTAACTGTCCCGTTTCTGGAATATTTTTTTTCGCTGCTCCTCTCCTATTCATCTTAGCGTGATGTTATATAGCCTTCCTCGATAAATGGACTATCTTACACTAAAAGAATTTTTCAAATCGGTCCAGTAGTTCCTGAGATTAGCGCGTTCAAACAAACAGACATACTCTTCAGCTTTATATATTAGTAAAGATAGATAGTCGT
>LGAG01000998.1:242133-255200 GCA_001278395.1 Lerema accius | reverse complement strand
ACTACTAAGTATTTTTCACTAAAACAAAAACTAGTGTATTTGTATACATGTAAGCTTTATTGTAGCAAACTTTCAAGCCATTTGGCATACTTAGTAACATTCTCCATTGTCATCATCGTCATCATAATAATCATCATCGTCGTCATCATGGTCATAATCGTCAACATAATCAGCATCTATAATTACTGTTATTGTGTCGTATGAGCTTTAGTTTTTTTTTTTATTACCTTCTCTCTTACTGTTACTACTGTTAAAAAACCTGAAAATGTCTAAAACATTGTTTCAGATTGTTAAAAAGCTGATTGATATGCGACAGAAGGAGGTACGAAAAGTTCACCCGGGACTTACCTGCTTCAAAGATGGAGTGAGTATTACATGCAATCATTATTATTACCATCCCACCGTCCCACTGCTGGGCCTCATGTCTCCTTTCACAATGTCAGGGATACAGGCTTCTTAAACTTGCATTATAATTATTGAACTAATTTCAACAATTTCATAGTGATCTATGGAGACATTCATAGTGAGAGTTGCGTATTGTGAAACCATTTAAAACTAGCTAAGTCTAATCCGACAATCTACGTCAGTGGTCAATCGCTGGTTTCAAAACTCACTCACACAGCTCTCTGTATTATAGTATCGTATTGTATGTATTCCTCGTTTTTTTCGTCGTGATTTAAAAAGTAAACAATCTTGGCACTACTTTTATTTATTTCATTAATAAAAAAAATATTTAGAGATATACAGAAATTAATTTTAACCTTAAATTATTTTTTATTCTTTAATTTCTTTTAATTTATGTCTGTTTCATTTTTAAATCGAAAATTACAATAGAAAGAGACTGTATGATTGTTTACCTTTTAAATCACGACGAAAAAAACGAGGTATACGTTAGTGGTCAATCGCTGGTTTCAAAGTCACACTCACACACCTCTTTGTATTATAGTATCGTATTGTATGTATATTTGTATGTATGTATGTGTGTGTGTTTAGGTGCGCAGTATTCCGGTAGAGTGCATACCGGGTCTGCGCGAGGCGGGCGGGCGAGCCGTGCGCGCGCACCTGCCGCCCGAGACAGAGCCCGACGCCGCCGCGCTGCGGAATCTACTGCATGCGGTACGCTGCTGACAATGCTGACCGTACCACTGACTATGCTGACTGTATTGTGACTGACTGTAATGTTGTGTAGTGACTGCTGACTGTACCACTAACACTGTTGACTGTACCACTGACAATGCTGACCGTATGATGACTGACTGTAATGTAGTGTAGTGACTGCTGACCGTACCATTAACACTGATGACTGTAACACTGACATTGCTGACGGTACCTCTAACACTACTGACCGTACAACTAACACTGCTGACGGTACCTCTAACAGTACTGACCGTATCACTAAAATTGCTGACCGTACCATTGCTGACTATACTATTGCTGGCTGTACCACTACCACTTCTCAATGTACTGACTGCTGACCGTACTACTGCTGGCTGCACCACTACTACTGTTGACTGTAGTATAGTGAAGTATAACTGCTGACTGTACCATTATTGATCGTACCGATGCTGACCGTACTATTGAGGACCATACCACTACTTACTACGTACTAAACTACTTACATCAGTGATACATCACTGCTGACCCTACCACCGTTGACCGTTCTGTGGTGATCTTAACACTGCTGATCATACTATTAGTGACTTTGCAACAACATACAATAATTAATGTAATGTCACAAATATTCCAGGTCAAGAACCACGCGGCCGCCTGGCCGTTTCTGAAGCCTGTGGACAAGACAGAAGTACCCGATTACTACGACCATATCAAATACCCCATGGGTGAGTGCTTTCTAAAGCGTTTTATTTAAAAAGAGAAGAAGAAAAATTCCTCTCTCAACTTTACTGAGAGACTTCATCTGAGAAAATTATCTGCTTATAATATTTAAGTTGTATGAAACAAAGTTCTATCTCAACACATGTATGTTTATTTGTATACAAAACAATCCTATGAAAAATAATTCGCCTATTATTTTTCCTGTCCTATCCTAATGACCTAGTAGTCCTCCCCATCCCTCTTCTTCTTGATGATAACGTCAATATACATATAAATACTAGCTGTTGCCCGCGGCTTCGCTCGCGTGAATTTTCGTCTGCCACATAAGTTTTGTGACAGATCATTTTATTTATAATGAAACGAAACGTTTATTAACTAACCAAAATGGCAAATGCGATTTGTTTGTCAGTGCCATAACAATTTAACGAAATACTCCACAATCCGAATTTTGCGAATATATGTTGTCGACTCGAAATCATTATTTTTTATGTTTTGTTATTCATATAAGGTTTCGATCGGGTCTACCGTCTTGACGAAATTATTAACATCGATCATGTTTTTAAGACTTACGTACGATGGGCGAGCGGTTAAAGGCGCGCTACTACGTGTCGCGGCGGCTGTTCATAGCAGACATGACGCGCATCTTCACCAACTGCCGTCTCTACAACTCGCCAGACACCGACTACTACCGGTAACACTACTTATACCTTGGTAACATAGTGTATACCGTGGTAACGTAATATATACCTTGGTAGTATGACTTTGTTACTTAATGTATACCTTGGCAATATAATGTATACCGTGGTAACATAGTGTATACCGTGGTAACATAATGTATACCGTGGTAACATAGTATTCACCAACGCGTAGCTCGTTGTTCATCTATTGCTGCCATCAAGGAACATAGTTTTAAACAGTGAAACCTATAGACGTATTTCAAGTTCAAAATATTTTTGATATAGATAGGTATTATTGATATATTTATGAATGCACGTTAAACGGCTTTTTTAATTTACCCCCTTTATAATTTCAATTAAAATTCTTTTGAATGACCATAACAGCATTGAAGCTAGCTAGCGTTAATATAATCGATATTTGAATTTGAATTACAGGAATTTACATTTAACATATTAAATAATTTTCAATTATAAATCACAACAGATTTTTATTGACGTATTATTTGTGTTACCAGATGCGCAAACACGCTGGAGAAGTATTTCCAAACGAAGATGAAAGAAGCTGGCATGTGGGATAAATAATCTGAATGTGAAAATGGTAACCTATCCGGGATACAACTCGTGGATAACTAGACCCATATACACTTTTATTCTATACTTTATTAACAAGAAGATAGAGTCACATACACTTCTATACTGCTCTATTAGTAATATATGTCGCAATTTTCGTAGAATTGTTAATTAATAATTCCTATTTTAATAGAAGTAAGTAGTTTGAATGTTTAGAGGTATTTTCAGCAAGACCGTAAAGTTTGGAGTAAAATCTAGTTAAGCAAGCTGCTTGAAACTCGTTTAATATTTAATTTTATACAATAAGTGTAGATTGCACAATACAGATTAGTTAATACCTATTAAGGTAAAATCGACTTTGTTCACTGTAAAATTATGGTTTATTTTACTATCACATATTTGTCAGTGATCACTGTATTGCAGTTTTAGTATTCAGTCTATATAACAAAATTTTATTATGTTTATAGTTGTTTATTATTAGACTTATTAAATATACAGAAATCTTGTTCTTAGATAAAAGATTAACTTTAGAATAGAATTTTCTCAAAATAATGATATCATTATACTATGTAGCATTCAGTTGCGTTGTATTATATTAATATAATTGGGATATTTCATTTAGATTACGTTGAAAATAGATTAAGACTGATTTCTCATAAGAAAACATTGTGTTATTTTTTATTGTTCTAATGATTTTTATTATATCGTGTATTCTAGAAATAGTATTACAATAAAATGCTTTTTTTGTAATTTATGAAAACCTATAATTAAATTACTTGTTACGTTGTTCGTCAAATGTTTTAAAAGTGGTGTTTACACAAATTAGGTTAAACGTTTTTAATTGTATGTTAGCAATTAGGATAACTTTGAACTTCAATGAAATATTTATCAGTGAATAAATAATGTGCTTATAGCAAAGACAAAGTTAATGTTATTTTCCATCTATTCCTTCACGTATTTTGATTAGAGATTTTCTAATGAAATCTGGCTTTTTTGCAGTCAATCTTAGAAAGTTAAAAGTTGATGTAATTAAAGTTGACAAAGTAATTTAGTCCAATATTTCGCAAGGTTCATTAACCTTGGGAATATTATGTAAATATAAGTAAATAATAAGTCTATAAATGAAACAAAAATGACAATACTGTATTGGTTTTTATTTTCAACACTCGTACAGTCGTACGCACAATATTCTCAAGGGAATGTAATACAATAACACGATAAAGTACATACCAGTCTCCTTGTTAATCTAAATCCGATGGATTTCGAATAAGTACCCTAATGTACTGTTACACTTAAATGCTGTCTTACAAAACTTATTTATATTACAAGTAGGTAAAGTACGAACGAATAACATCGCTTTTACACGTTCGAATTAAAACTTTGGTCGAAAGTTTAATTAAGTTTTAAAAAGCGATGTAACTCGTAGTTCAATCAGACTAGATTCCAATAACTACCATTTCTTCAGAGCCACGATATTTTTGTTACAGTCCGCTTATAACTAAAAGAAATCAAATGGTTGTGGTCACGGCCCATTCTTATATAATATATCTAAGTGTTTATATACATCATTTATACATTTTACTATTGTACAGTCAAAATGTTAAATAAAGTATGTTAACATGCATTTTTATGAATTTTACGTTAGTTTTTTTATCGTGTCATATGAAATACAGCTTTACACGTTTAATGTTTGTAGAGTATAAAAGTACAATCGAAGTATAAGAAAGAATAGAAAGAAAGAAACAAAATTACTGCCGTAAATGAATAGTAAGTTGCCTTTAAAATTACAAAGTTACACTATGGACGGACAACATACACGATTTATCTACACATTTATACAAAAGCTGATCAATTACATACGAGGGCTTCCACAACCTTACAGTATTTCATGATAACTTCATGCATGCATCCAAGAAAATACAAAATTATCTTTTTAGCATGTATTATTTTGGGTGGTAATATTTACAAAAATATCCAAACAATATCTCTATTTATTTGAAATGAAATAGGAAAGTGAAAATTGGCACTGTTTTTTTTAATAAATTTTAACGCTATTACATAAACAACTGTATTTACATATTTTATAGTTCATTTACTTTAAAGTGTAAAGAAGAAAATTAAACCGTGAAAAAGTGTTCTTATATTTTATTTCAAATGATTTTATAATAATGAGATCAACCAAAGGTTTATTAAGTACACGATTTCGACTCGATTTAACATACATTAAATAGCATGTACTTAAGACCAAATTTATACATTTAGCCGACTAGCGAGGGCCGGAGTACGCTGAAATTATATTAAGGTACTACAGTTGTTTTATACAAATTGCCGAATTGGTAAAACAAACATACATATTATATTGTACTTGTAGCACGTATGTGTGGCATATAGAAAGACCTCAGACCAAAAAAATATATAGACTTGCTTTTCGGCACAAAAAAGTGAGGTCAATTTGATCACGATCTGACGTCATCTCCGAGATCTGTGGAGGAAACGTTACTTTTTTATTTACGTTACGTTTTTCGGACCACACATTTTTGTTCCTAAGAGTGAGTCTATATTTTTTGGTCTGAGAGAAGGACCTATTGTTGACTAGGCGGAATCGCGGCACACCTACATTATAGTATATTACTAGTTCATATAAAACTAAAGTCCGTAGTATAAAATATCACTTCATCCACCATTAGCGCGGTGTCACTGGAAGTCACTAACAGTCGTTTTTTTTTTAGTTTTTTGAGTATTTTGTTACTTCATCTTAAATTAACGAGAAGAGAACCTCAGAAAAAAATTCCGCACATTGATTGTCAAAAATGACAAGATGTAATCTTGAAAATAAAATCGCATTGGTCTTTAGAAACCAAATAAAGACGTAAAAGAAGCTAATTTGCAAATCACTTGCAGTATTTTCCATCTTATTCATCGCGAACTTCATAAAAATGGAATTAATTTCCACAATTTAATTTCTGACCTCGTTAATCTAAGAGCTTAACTAAATCGCGGTTAAAGTATGAACACAATCGTCCGGGCACACTCACAGGTTGACACTGACAGCTTGTCATGTGACAGTGACAGCCGCCTGTCAGTCGTGTGTCCGGCGGGGGCCCGGCGGGCCACAGGGGTCCCGGGGGCCACGCTGGGCCCCGGCTCAGTGCTGCGACACTCCCACAGAGCTGACGGAGGCGGTGTCGGTCCGCGAGCACTCCGCGCGCGTTACTCCTGGACTTGCGCATGAGCTGGAAACAATACTTATAAGTTATACAGACGTTTAAATTAATGAATTTGTGTGTTACCAATAGATAAACTTTTTGTAATACTTCCCACATATTATGTACCTATAAGTAGCAGGGTTTTTTGGGTCACTAGACAGTGTATTATGTGTATGACTATTTATCCATTTTGAACGTAACGTCAAGGACAACAATGAGGATATACTTGTGTAAAAATGTTTGGGAAGGTGCCTTAATTCAACGACAGGGTGCGTTATTTGGTGTGTACGGTGGCATGGAGCTCACTGTGTGTGAGTGTATTTGTGTCTGTCTGTTCTGTAAGTTCTGTGTCTATTGTTCTGTTAGTGTCTCTCTGTATGTATATGTGTGTGCGTGTGAACGTGCGCGTGCGTGTCTGCGAGTGGGTTGTGTCTGTCTGTGAGTGTATCTCCCTCTCTCACTCTACGAGTATGTTTGTGTGAATGTCTCCTTCTCTCTGTGTGTGATGTGTGTGTGTGTGTGTGTCAGACCTGGCGCAGTCGGAGGGCGCGGGCGGCGGCAGCGCGGGCGCGAGCTCGTCGGGCGAGGAGGCGCGGCTGCTGCGCTCGCTGCCCGCCTCCGAGTACGAGTTGTCGCTCGTCAGCTGGACATGACAATTATTTTAAATTTACAATTTTATATTTACAACAAAGCCTACCTAATAAAGGAAACCTACACATCTAAGAGTTAGCCATAAAGTACCTGTGCTCATAGCCCGGCGGCTTGCGTCCATCCTAAGTGATCGACAAAGTTAAGCAACTGCGGGCGCGGGCGGTAAGTGGATGGGTGACCGCTAGTGGCAAAAATATCTTGAGCGCTTCCATGCTTCGGAGGGCGCGTTAAGCCGTCTCGGTTGTTACCATTAGGTGACAATCGTTAGTCATATCGGAGGCTTAAAAGTTTCCGAACTTGGGTTGGCCACTAACCCTTCCGCCAATCTGCACTGGAGCAGCGTGGTGGAGTATGCTCTAGGCCTCCTCAGTTACGAGTTACGACTCGTGCATGAAGTCTGCCAAACCGCACTAGACTAGAGTGGTGGACTATGGCCTATACCCCTCACATTAAGAGAGGAGACCCTAGCCCAGCAGTGGGCATACTGACCAGTGTGAGCGGCAGTCGTGCGCGCGCAGGACTCAGCGCGCGGCTGCGGGCCTCTTCTACGTCCAGCTGTAAGATGCTCTCTTGGCTGCCCGTGAACTGTAACATGTCACACAATATTACAAACTGTCATTCATTGTCACATACTGTCAATCATTGTCACACAATATCACACACTGTCACTCATTGTCACATATTGTCACCCATTGACAGTCATACCACTACATCTTTAAAATTTCAATAGTATTGCCTTATTTGAATGAAACTAATGTTAGTTAGACGCTTTCAAAAAGTCGAGTACAAAATACAAAAATGCAATAATCGACAAAACTTTTTTTTAATTTTATTTTATTTTTATATTATTCATATTACGTATTTTAAATTTTGACGTTCGTTATGCGAGCAATTAATTCTTAAGACGAAATAAATAATTTCAATTTTAACGAAAATTGGTTAATTATAATGATAAAGTAATTAGTTAATATACACGGACCACAAAGCCGTAGTATTTGAGTATGTCCATCTTGCACATGGGACACGTGCGGTGTTCCAGCAGCCACGGATCGATGCAGTTCTTGTGGAAGTCGTGTCTACAACAATACAAACACAACATCATTTTATACTCATCACCTAATGGTTATACATATGCTTTAAATCTGAAACGTTCATTAAAACACTAATGAATTAACTATATAGGAACGAAGCTTCTTGAAGAAACTTGACACAGAGACTATAAAACAGGCGATCATAGACACAGATTAATAAATAGTTTCCACTGAATGGTCAGTATTTTTTTCTAATTATTGGAAGTTTAAACACATACATAAAGAACAAAACGACCAGAGCTAAAGAATATATCTATAAAACATCCTGGAACGAGACCGATACTTGGGTATACACGATCACCAATCACCTATAGAGAAGATGGAATTTATTGACTCTTCTAAATCAAAAGAAATTGAGACACGAAACTGTACAACTGAGTAAAATATCTTATTGATATTACGTGTTAAAGTTCTTATAACAAAGGGCGGCAAGACACCGCGAGTGACTCACCTACAAGGAAGCGACCGCAGCGTCTCCGACACTTTGTACGGCTCGATACAGATGGCGCAGCACTCGCCGTCGCCTTGCACTTCCTGGAAACAATAATAATAATAATGTATAATGTATGTACTAGTAATAATTAATGGAATTACAAAAATGTCGATTGCTAAAAATTGGTGGGTTATAATAAAAAAATACAGTCTTGTCACTGCCACAATACAGAGAATTCTATTCGATTGTCATTACACCACGCATGTTCAAATCAGTCAAGCTTTTTAAGCTGTAGGGCGTACCAAAAAAATGGACATACATACATAACTGGAAACATGGTTATTACTTTTGTTTTGTAGCAGTCGCGTAAAAACGCAAACTAAATTAAAACTGAAAAGTTCGACATCTATCATCTAGCTAGTTAAAAATAAAAGTATTTTCCGTATCAAATACCCACTTCTACAGTTGACAGTAGTTAGTAATAGTACAGTATTGTGGTGTTAGTATAATAAATCGTTGTTTAAATTCAAGTCTTACTCGGTCATCAGTCTTTAAACTCTTAACTGGTATTTTTGAAAGCGCTTTCTTGGCAGCGCAGCACAATCGTTTCTGGAAAAAAATAACGACATTTTAAATAAAAACTTAACAAGTTCTACATAAAAAACCTTAAAGGAAATTCATCTTCATCATCACTTTATAATTGCCTTATAGCTAGGCCTCTAGTTGGCATGCTTACGCAGTTTCAGATACAAAATCACCTTTAGTGTATCATAAATGGTTAAAAAGGTTGGTTCTCATCATGTACATAATACAAATAGACATGAGTTTCGCAGTGGCATTCACAGTTATGCGGTATGGCTGCAAGATGTCAAAGGGTCCCCCATTGTAAAGGGTTCCCTATTTAATAGTATCCCATTTATGCATCGTTTATCATATTGGAAGTACTCCGAGGTATTTTACACTGATTTACAGTATAGATACGTCTTTAGTGTATTTCGAGTAAAGAAATAAACTCACAGAGAGACGATCTTTGGCGTGGATGTACCGGAACCGCTGGATGTAGTAAAACACGAGCCAGGCCAGCGAGATCACCATCAGCACGATGAAGGATATCGACACGAACAGCACTGACGTCCTGAAGACAAATAGGAACGTTTATACTTCCTTCTCTGATAGAGTTAATACTCATTTCAGTGTAGGAGACGTGATCTTAAAGTGGATTTATGTAAACTTTTTGCGGTAGTGTGGAGCATGCCTTAGACGGGCTCTATATCAAAATTTGGTGCCCTTATGATAGGTGGATACTCTCAAGCCTAGGTTCCTAACTAGGTAATTACCCCCGCGAGGGTAAATCAGCTATTTTATGGGGGTAACTAAATTGCTATTTATTAGGTTCGTAAAATAACAAAAAAGTTACCTACTCGTAATGTTTGTTGTGATGTCATTTTAAAAGACAGTGTAAAATCAGTTTTCCTCTAAGGTCACGAGTAACAATATCGAAATGGTTAGAAACCACTGCTCTAGAGCGTGCCAAATGGACACACGTAGGTACACACATCACATACACTCGAAAATAGCTTATTTCGCGGTCGGATAAAAAAAAACGGAAATTTTAATAAACAAATCAAAACATAATGTGTTGGTATAGTTTAGTTTCCATTAATAATAAACACTCACTTATTGATACTATTGCTGATATGTGTAAAGGTTCGTCCTTTCAGTATAGCGATGGTGACTCGCGTCCCATTGTCCACCAGCCTTACAATCTCCTCTCCCTTCCAGCGGTACGTGAACACTGCGCTTATATTGCCTGGAACAATCGAACAATGACATTAAATAAATAAACAATAGTCTATGCAAATATATGAGTAACAAGAGGAGTTACGTGTTCCTTGGTAATTCTTGTTAAGGAAGATTTGATATGAGTTTGTAAAAACCTTTGAAACATTCTTTGCTACAGTGAAAAATATTAATAACTTCTTTGTAACCTATTTACCAACAACTTTTTTAATTAGATACTTTATAATTTTAAAACTCCTTTGTAACTAACAACTCATCATCTGCTTCAATAAATCATCTATTATCTAAAAACTACAGCAAATCTAAAGTTGTATAGGCAGAAGGCCGTGCTATTGAATTTTCTTTAGCACGCGATTTTACTATTTCTTTAAATCGTGCAAAACGCAACTTAGAATCGAACATTGACCCCTCAAATAACATGAATCAAGAATACCTATCGTAGAAATACTATGTACTACTGATACGCGAAAAACACGCATTTACCTAACCTAAATAAGTGTTACTACGCTAGATAACTACGGATAAGACTTGATAATAAAATAGTTTGCCTATTTACTCTTTTTAATTCCTATGTAAATTCTGTTTTTCTTAGTTCATTCTCGAAAGATATGGCGACTAGACCGATGTTTATTCTACATAATTAATACTTTATTAAAATTATGTGTAGTTATGTAGAATATCTTAAAGTAAAGTACCTAACTATTTTCTAATCTGTGGTATTATTAAAATTTACTAACATAGCAATCGCGGGAAATTCTGTTATTGTAGGAATAATAAAAAAATACTGAATTAAAATAGACGTCGATTTTATATTTCAACTACCTACGATACCCGCAATCCTTTAGTTAACGCTCAACATTATACCTAGTCATCTTTACGTTATTATTTCAATAACTTTAATAGTTTCGCTAACTCCTTTTAGACGTTCGACAACACACCATTGATTAATTAAAATTTATGGTAGGTACTCAATCTCTTCAATAAATCAAATTCGCTACAAATTTCTTTATTGAAATTCGTTAAGCCATTCAAGAGAAGTTTCGTTACAAACATACACTACTCGTACATTGGTCATCGGAAATATCTGACGTCATTCGCCTTAAATCATCCATTAACAAAATATTGACACATCATGTGTAGATAAACAAATTCCGATTTTATCGTCCCTTATTGTTATCGAATTCGTTTTCATGACGTCAAACATCAATTGCATTTGCATTTGGCTGACGCAACTTATTGCATAACATCTAAATAACTTTCTCTGAAGAGGAGAAACTGTTATCCATTGAGTTATTAATGATATTTAAATACAATACTATGGGACTTGTTAGGTGCAGTACGTATAGAAATAATAATGTCCTGGTGCTTCGTTACTCTATGATAACGATGTATAATTAATACATAGATGGCAACTATTTCTAACTTCGATTTTCAAATCAGTACTTGAAGACTGAGAAACATCTTTACACATCGCTGTTCCTACATTATTAGGCACATTGCGAAGCGGGTCTATCGCTTCCTTCTTCGCCGGCAACGTCTTAATAACATCCCTAGTATTACTAATGTAACGGTAGCGGTGATCACTTATCATCAGAACCCGTCCCTACATAAAAAAAAATTCAGTGCAAAAAATAATGAATCATATGTATTAATACGAGTACTAGTAACTACCAACAATAATAAGTGTATCGATTATTATAGTGACGTACTCGTACATTTTGTTACTCAATGCGCTACTACAATTAATTAGACGTGCTCCACTTATTTTTCCATATCACAAACGCCATTTCATATCATAAAGAACACACATAAACCATAAACGGACGATATATCCAGCTGTAACAACAAACTAGCCAATTTCTTTTCGATGTCTTTAATACGTGCCTATCACACAACGCGTTCTTTATCAAAACCTTATCGTGTCATCGGTGTTGCTAGAACTTTCATTATTCGTTTATGATGATAACACGCGTACCAAGCCCATTGTGAGAAAAACATATGTTACAGAGTAAATGGATATTATTGTTATGAAATAATCGGACGAAAGAAGTCGGTTGTTGATAGTGAATAGTGTCTTATTTGCTCGGAAAAAATCTTCAAAACAAGCGCAAAAAGGTAATATTTGAACGCTTCCTTACAATCTTGAAGCGTCCATAAGTTTAAGAATTTATAGTCGGGTGGCTTTACCATTCCCATCCCTCCGCGTCTTGCACATGACGTCATTCCCACCGAATCAAACCCCACTAAATGCAATAAACTTCCAATGTTTTCTTTAGTTCAATTCATACTGTATAAACTAAATACCAATTCTTCGAAAGATATGAATTGCTCATATAAAATAATATTAGTCTATTATTATTACAAGGACGTATTATCAAGAATGATTAAATTTGCAAATCCTACAGCTATATTTTGAGGGTAAATAAATAGTTTTTTTTATTAATTATTCAAGCTGGAACAATTACTGTAACCAATGTTGTAACAGGACTGCGCATCGCGTACATTATCGATTGCAAATCTTGTCGTCGCTTTCATGTTTGCTAGTTGGATAATACGTTTCTCATCTTACACATACACCTAAATTATAGGAATAGAGGTACCTATTCATTGAGACTAATTTATTTCTGTCAACTAATGTCATAAATTCCTGTAAAATATTAACCTATATCCGTATTGCGCGTAAAAATGTGGAGTTTCAATACAATCTCTAAAATAAATTTCATAACACGTATTAATCATCAAATTTAGCTTTATACTCTGCTCCATATAAACTTTAAGAATACCAAATCTTAAACACGTACGTGAC
>LGAG01000998.1:212479-230597 GCA_001278395.1 Lerema accius | reverse complement strand
CAGAAAATCGATACGGCGCGTTACATGGACGGAAAGGGGGGTCAAAAATCTAAAAAAATGCGTTTAATTACGAATTATTTAAGAATGCTGCCTAAGGGAAACTAAGTCTCACTTCGTTTCTGGTTCAACACCCGCGCCTACTTATAGGGCCTCCATACGAACCTTGGATAGCCCATCCATCTCTGAACCAACATTAAAACGTATGTTTATGCAAGATCTGTCCAATCGATTTACAATCATATTACTTATTCATAGAGTTCTCTTCACAACCGACGTGGATACTAATACTTATTCATGGCGCAGTGCCGTTTTGCCCGATTCATCTGACAGTCTCGTAATGTATTAACATGTGTATGATAAAATCTTGCCTGTGCATTGAATGTAATTTGGAACTATTGAAATGTTTCGTGCATTCGTATGTCAAGTCTTCTTAATCGTAGATTTTTATCAGTTGACGGTCATGACTTTATTTTTAGTATTTATAACCAGCGGATTATAATAAAGTATTATTTGAGAGCGGGTCTTCCGTATTAGTACCCCTTGTTAGTTAGTTAGTATCCCTTGGAAATGTTTTACTTATGTCATCCAGGGCAAGTTAGGGGGATTGTCAGGGACAGCTCCTCCGTATAAAAGCTTATGTATCAAAAAAATATTCTTAGTAATAATCTACATCAGTTTTACTGAAGACTGTAGGTTACAAATACTGACTAAACCGGCTTATTGGTGTGGCAATAGCTGCTTTTCGTCACATATTGACAGTCAAAAACCTGATTCTCGCTACGGAGGTTTTCTACAAGGTTTTCTAAAACGTTTACAATTAATGTGTACAGTTAATATATTTCGGATACGACCCAATAGTTCAGCGGCTTTCTCACTTTGTTGTTTGATTACTCAGGAGAGAGAATTCCTTAGGCTAAATGTAATATAATCGTTAGCTTTTAAAGCAACAAGGTATCATATAGTTTAGGCACCTGACTGTTGAATATTGGCGGGTATTAAAAAAAATTAAAGCCTATGTTACTCTCACAATTGATGCAAATCAAATGACACTACATGTTTTAAAATTCTTCAAGCCGTTTAGACTCTAGCGCGTCCAAACAAATGGACATACAAACATACATACATACATACCCTCCGTGCGCAGTCGGGTAAAAAGCCCTATCATCTGAAAGCTATTTTCGCGTTCGCTACGAAAACTTTAATGCCCAGTCTTTATAGTAACAACTACAAAATAGTTTGTAGGTAGGTAAGTAGGTATGTTTGTAGGTAGGTAATCAGGTAGGTGTAGCGGTCATCTTGATTGCGTTCTCGTCCGCTCACCGTGATTGTAATACTAATCGTAGGGGCCTTCCGCTTCCTAGTACGTCACCCACTAGTGACCCACCTTCGGATAAAAACTGACCGTGTGTACACGAACCTTCTAGAAAACTAGAAACTGCTTCATTGGAATTGCTTTCTAACGTCTAAAGATGATAACAGTCGTTGCATGTAAAGATTAGATACGTCGTTTTAAGCTCTATTAAAAAATCAAATGCATGGAATTCATAACAATGTCAAAAGTTTTGAATGGTAACTTAAGACTTAGAACTATGGGGATACAATAATAATACACATACTTTTTACTATAAAGTCCATCTATCAATCATTATGGTATTACGAAACCACGATTTTCATCATAAAAGATAACAGCTATAGTGAAAATGAGAGGCACATTACTTGATTTCTAATACATGTCTTTCAACTTTAATTTTTAAGGCACTAGTTTAACGCGGCGGTAATTTATTTCGATTTTGGTCAGTAAAATTGATGACATTGGCAGTAAAGTTTGGGCAGTAAAATAAATGAAAACGATCAGTAATAAATATTTTTTTCGGCAGTAAAATAATTAAATGGGCAGTTAATAGTGGGCAGTTATACAGTTGCAATTGGTCGGTAACTTGTGAGCAGCAACCTGAGGGCAGTAACTCGTAGGGTTAAAATAAAGATTTAATAGGGCAAACGAAATTTAAACCTAACCCTTACCTAACACACCTTCACATTTTAGTGTTCGTCGTCAAATAACGCGTTTTTTACTTAACTTTTTGGTATGCCATTTTATAAGTTTTACTGCCCACTTAATTAAAGTCTACACGATTATCATTATTGTATAATTGGATTAAGTCACAGATGTCGTCGGAAAGCCGCTGACGCGGGTTTCCTCCTTCCGAACGAATAAATTCATACCAACCTAACCTAACCCAACCAAAGACCATTAAAAATGAGATTTTTGACAAATTCTTTTCATTATTTAAAAATATTAATTTAACTGCCCACATTAAGTGCTTATAATAACTGCCCAATGTAACTGGCCAATTTGTTTTAAATTACTGCTCATGTATTACTGCCCAATTACTTATTGAACTGCTCCTTTTATGATAAAATTACCGCCACTTTGCATTTTTAGTACTGCTCATGTTTTACTGCCACACTTTTTATTTTACTGCCCAAAAAATATTTTACTGCCCAACTCATTATTTCCACTGCTCAATGTAACTGCTGGGATTTTTAAGTTACTGACCACTTTAATTAGTGCCAATTTTTAAGAGAAACATTGTTAAACTAGAAAATCATAGTGTACGCTGTTCAGTGACCCCTAAAAGATATGGTGTAAACATTGCGGCCGTTGCTACCTACGGTTGTTAACACTATTTACAAACGTGTAAAGCTCCTCAAAGAAGCGAATATAGGTCACTAATTCTATAATAAAACCAACCACTATCCTAAAAGCAATGGTTATGATAACTACTTACGATTTAGGCCTATTTTTACCCGACTGCGGTAGGAGGAATGTTTTTGCCTGTATATATGACCGAGTTTATTCATCTCTTTGACATGCCCTACAGTCTAACCGACTTGACTGATTTCAACATTGTGAGGTATCGTTAGATTCGTCTCCATTATGAGAGTGATAGAAAACTTTTTTTTAATTACCAAATTTTTTGGAACTTATTTTGGCTTTTCGTACTGTGACCCAAAAACTTTTTTTTTATTTTTTTTTATTATTATGGCATAATAACTACAGACTACAGACCTCTAGACATGTTAGGTCACTGGCCACCTTATCATTCTCTTATCTTATCACGGAGACATGAAGTCTCCATCAAGAAATTTACGATTAGACATTACTATTTCTTAATAAACAAGGCAAACGAGTATATAAGTGAATGTCTTACAGTAAAAGTTAACCATAAACCAAGGTAAATTGCTATGATACCATAAGAGAAATAAAACTGGACACGTGTGTGGTGCATGTACCAGTAATGGACATTCTAGAATGATCTATTATACTTGTAAAAGATTTAATACGTTAATAAGTAGAGTCATCTGTTGATAGGTCATAGGTGGTTATTGCCCAGGTATATCCGTTTAAGGTAAAAAATTGTATATTATTTTATTTTTGTTTATGCAAACGAATATTGTCATTTATCTCCAAAACTACTGGACTTATTTAGATACGGTTTTCAGTAAAGATTACAATGATTTATTGTCCATTTTGTTTTTTTAGGAACATATCGTTCTTAAGCCCTATGCGCAAAACGCCCTATGAACATAAACAACTCTATTAATCAATCCAAATTTTACGGATATCTATCTTCAAGTGGTAGTTTATTCATTCCACTTAACTATAATGTGTAATATTGTTGCTAAGACCACCAGAGTGGTTAAACTAATCCAAAGCAATAATTTCCTAGTAGCCATAGTACCTACTTTGTATAATGTATCGTGGTGATAGGTTGATGAGAAAAGTAAAGCTTTTACCATCATGATTAAAAATAACACTTTTTACTAAAGAACTTTGATAGACAATCCAGTAGTTTTAACTCTCTTTTAGAATAGTCTCTAAATTTAATTCTCGGCACACATACAGGCATTTTCCCAGGTTTATTTGAGCTGGGTGGCACTGCAATTCGAACTATTTCAATTGAATTTGATTAAACTAGAAAAAACATAGTTAAAACTTTTTTTACGTGTCCTATTTAGTTTTACGTAAACATTGCAATCTAAATTACACATTTTTATATTTCACACTTTTCCAGTAATGTAATCAAGTCAATATCACATATGCTTAGATAGGTATAGGTACATAATATTTACAAAAACTGCTTTGAAAATTAACGCTTTTGTTTTAAAAATAAGACAAATTAAATAAACTATGGGTTGTTCCACTCTTTACTAGTGCTTCTCAAACTTATCTAAATTTTCTTACAAAACTTCTTATATTTTACGGGTCAGGAATGCAACCCAGTACTTCAGTATCTTCGGCAGTACTCCAAACAAACCAGTTAAACTGCTACGTGTCGCAATGTTAACCAAAGCGAACCAGTGACTTTCAACTTGACTTTTAAGGACGGTAAAAATAGCTGCGTCACGCTATCCATTCGTATTTACTTACCACTTCAGACCGTATAATAGCTTGTATTTTTAAGCGTAATAAATGTTTAAATGGGAAAAGGTTTATGTGATTTTAGTTTATAGTAAAAGATTTTAGTGTTATCAAGGACACAAGGAAGTTAAAAACTTATCGTTTTACACACATATACACAATTTTACACATTTTTACACCCATAGTCTTAAAATTTAGATGTATCAAAACGGAATATTTATAAAAAAACGAAAATAACATAGAAAATTTTCTCATGGCTATAGTTATACGATATAGAGAGTATGGTGGGTCCAACCAATGTTACCTATTTGGAGTATAATTAATGTTGTCAGCAGAACGTCTGCCAGGTCGGCTTCTATTTAACAAACGTAACTATAATACTCCATTTATTATACATTGGGACTACAAGACAACACATTTATTCTTATATGTCTCTTACTCACAACTAAATCAGATTGGAAAGAAACGCAGATACTACAAACTATTACTTCAGTCACAATCTTTATGTGATGAAGTAATACACGGATGCAATAAACTCATTATCTGTGCAATTGCTTACGTCTAGTAAATGACAAATGACATGTTTATAATACTACATGTAGAACGATTTACGTTAGTAATTTGAGTCTTTTTTCTAACTGCGTCAAAGTCTGTTACTATGCCAATTTACTAAGTCATTATGGGTATTACTGATTGCAGTTAACCAATTATCTCAGTTATCGTATAATGAGATAACCTCTATTTTATTAATAGCGTAATCAGGACAGGAATCTACCGATCAAGTTTTGTCGAAGGAAAACCATGATTACATAGTACTTGTGAGTTATTCTTACGTGACAGTGATGTGTTGTGAGGCGATTTAATGGTTAAAAACATGATGGTGAGTGGTTAACGCGTTGCTACGTGGCATAGCAACAGTTGGGTCACAGATTAATTGCAGTCAAGGCGGAAGCGAAAAGCCACCAACTTTAATTATCTCAAAAACTTGTGTCAATGCAATACCTTCTGGCCTATATTACCATGAAAAATTAAAACTGTATGTGTAAATATGTTAGTAACTAATTGTTTGAAGAATAGTAAATACTACCCAACTGTGCCAACCTTTTCTATACATAACACCGTAAAATATATATATATATATATATATATTTAAATATAACAAGCAAACTCATCGTGTGTCACAACACATCCTATTTTAGATTCTACGAGGAAACAATACGGTTTAAAATGGTATACAATTGGAGCGAAAACATTGTCGCTGACCGAAGCCCGTTCCTTCGTTTATTGTGATGGAATACAATACAATTAATACAGTAGAGACCGATAATTTGGCGGTGACTAAGCGCCGATAAAGAATAGGTAACTTACTCGTATAATATAAACAGTAATATATTGAAAATACGAAATAATTGTCATGACTCATCGCTGTTATCAGTGTTATCATGTATTTTATAAACGTAGTTTCTGTATGTTCGAATTTTCTTTTAAAAGGACACTTACAGCTAAATTATAGCAACAGCCAAAGAGTCATAGCATTATAAAGTTCATTCTTCACATTACCTACTTTATTACAAGCTTTTATTTAGTTTCACCTGTCCCGGTGTTTGTAATCAAATCTTGCAAGCTTCCCGATGCCGGATTAAGCTAAAATTTTACACACTGGTCCAGTCCAAGATTGGCTCCAGACGATTGCACTCCTCCACGGTTAACAGTAGGGACTTGAAATTTTGCACTTTTTAACATTATACAAGTTCTTTTTTTTATTAAGAAGTAACAAAAGCTTGTCGTTTAAAAAAACTTATAATTTCATGTTCAATTATTAAGAGTAGAGCTTGCTAAAAAATGGACATACATACACACGCTCGAAAATTTTACCCATCTAACACAGTCGGGTAAAACAGTCAATATATGTATAGATTACGCCCCGTTGCACAATAAAATTAATATTTTATTATGACTATAGTTTATAAAAGTTGAACGGCCGGACCGCCCTTACATCTGATTTTCATTTAATACAAAGATAATCTTGGCAGCTGTACGAGTGGCAAGAATGTTGGCAACTGTCGGCGGCTAACGTAACGTTGATTCAATCTGAGGCAAATATCTAAGAGTATATCTTGGATTACCAAATGTTCGAATCGAATTAATACATCTGTTCTACATACACATAATAATATGTCCCTAAGACCTCCGGTGTCTATAACCAGCTTTAAATATAATCGAAGATTAAAAGGTTATGGAACAGAGTAGTCTAAGCGAAATAGACATTAGTCTTGATAAGTACTAGAGTCTTTACTTTAAGCACAGAAATATATTAATGAAGAATTTGACTACAAAATTAAGATAAAAATTACATTAACTAAAAAGTTTTATACTGATGATGCATAACTTATTATAATTTTAACATAACACAATTATTAAGATTGCAGTGTTGTTAAAAGTGTTTCTTCTATGGTTAAGACGAACAATATCAGGCATTTTTTTAAGTTATGTTTTGCTTAAAATTTCTAGTTTATTCCATGACTTTTCAAACATAATGTCATATCGCAAAGCTACTATATCACTCTGCTACCGCTTCCGAGCATACTTAATGGCGTAACTCGCTAACTCGTAACGTCATTAACATAAATTAACAAAATATAATAAACAGTAAACCATTAGCAACAAGCAAGTTTAATAAACCCAAGTTTCCGCGTACCGAAATAATAACAAATGTTACCAACACATGTTGACTGTTTGAAAATGTTAGGCAATGTTACTAACTATAACTAAACTTAATCTAGTAATAACAAATAACATTTTGTTAGCAGTTATCGACGAGACATTTAGTGTCTTAAATAAATGTACCTATTTTTGAAACATAGTAATAATAACCTTACGTTTATTCTTCTTTTAAATGATTATACCTAAGTTGTGACACTTATTGTGGATATATGCATGTCATCTATTAATGTCCCCGGTCCCCCTTTAGATCCCCAGCACCCCAAAAGGGCGTCATCACCCACTTTGAGAAAGACTGGTCTATTGAATGAATGTAAAGTCTATTTTTATTTACTTGTCCAAAGTGGTAAACAAACATGGCCGACTAATGTCAAACGATTAATGTCAATTATTACGCCACTACCAATAGGGATGAGAATAATTAATCGATTACCTAATTTAACGATTATGTCAAAATAAAATAAATCATGTTTACGAAGTTTCGATTATCGATTGACTATAACTTAAAAATAATAAAATTTTGTATTTGGAAATAAATGAAACAACATGAACAATATTTCTTTATCTTTGGCGGTCAACTCCAACTGTAATATTAGCATGGTATTTCTAAGAATTTGTTGCAAATTATTGCTGCACTTATTTGTTATAACGCTCGGTATTAGACCGCCAAATACAAAGAGAGCTTTGTCATCTTTTGTTTACATCCAAATATACACAGTCGCAAAATAACATTATGTAATATACACTAAATTATGGTTTGAATTCAAAGGAATGAATAGCAGATAGTCGTTGTAGCAAAAATCGTAATAAATTAAAAGCACTATACTTTAATATATGAATCTCGTTATGATTCTTTAAAAAATAATCTTACGCGTAAAGTATTTTCTCATTTCAAAAGTGTTAAGTAAAAATCGATATCTGTCATTCAAGAAATTATTCGATTCGATATAAATAATCGTTTCGTCTTCAATCACTGCTTTCAAGGTCGTCGAAATGTCAAATTGTTACTGACCATAACTTATCTGTGCAAGTTCAATCGAAATAATTATCGTGTTTCGAGATTTTTGTGTGATTTACTTGTTAATTCAATGCAGTTTTGGTGTAAATCGAAGTTTAAGTGATAAATGAAGTGACATAATTGTTAATATTTTATTCGAACAATGTGCAAATAGTGAAATTGCGAGATTTTCAATACGATGTATCAAAGGTGGCTTTGTTTACTAAATAAGACAACTGAGAAAAAACGAAGTATATATGACTTAATGTCATTCTTGCTTACCCAATTATAAGAACAACGAGAATATTCTATGCATATTTTATCATTTTCCACTTCCTTATAAATAAGTGACGTATAGGAAAAATGTCAGCGTCATTGAAACAGGTGTATAGGACTTAAATACTTAACAAGCAATGGACCGTACGTAGTATATGTCAGTATCTTTCAAGCTTTTCGTAAGCCAGCAAACATTTAATACAATATTCATGTATGAAATGAAATATGTGGGATGAAACCGAAGGGCATATTGTTATAAACATATACAATAGACAGACCACAAATAAGTATGAAGTTTATACTATAGGTACCTATTTATACTATAAACCGAATTATTAAGAAAAAATATCGTCTAGCTAGTCTATTTTTAAACAGAATAATAACAAACACGAATACGTTTATGTTAATATCTCATTTAAATATTATAGTTCGTTCTCATTGCATTGTTAAATTTGTGATATGATTATATTTATTGAGCAATTATAAAATCTTAATAATACACAACATGTGGAAAATACATTGTTTTATTTACTAATCAGTAAGTAGCACTAAGTATGTTCTCTGCCCCATCTTAACTAACGTAACATCTTAATTAACGTCTCTAAGAGGATTATAATTTTTAAAAAGATTCAAGAATTACTTACATATACAAATAGAAAGTTTAAGTACAAGTATGTAACAGTTTGCTTACTTTTCTTTCTACCCTTGTCAGTGGAGGGGAAAAATTACTTAAAAAGTGCAGTTTACGTAATATTTGAATGCCCCTTATCACCTTTGTTAGCCAAGCATTGGCGTCATCGGGGACAGACATTAATATTTTAGCAAAGAGAATGTCGGCCGGACAACGAATCGAATCGATTCATTAGGGCAATGCACTCTAAACGAAATTATAAATATATACAACTATTTTGTTTTGACGCAAAAATCGCGTGGAAAGGAATGAATGACCTAGCATTCTAGCAGCTAGTATTTATAGCCCGAATAAATTTAGGTTCAGCTGGCGTATGCGTCGCTTTACTGCAAATAATCGGGATCACAACAGGTCTGTTTTACATTTACGTAACGTCTATTAACAAAAGCTATTTATATGTCACGATTTTTGTATACAATTACTACTTGATGTGGTCATCAATAGGTAGTGGAGTAGCTTTTGTTTTATGTAATGGGAAAAGCAAACGAGCTAACATTGCTACCATGCCCTACTGCGTAAGACAACTTGACAAACCTCACGTAGAATTTTTGGAGATACTGTTAGCAGGTCCTATTAATGACGCAGATGATAATGAGAATAATAATTGTTGTTCATTCATTAGGTTGCAAGTTGCAATAGTAAAGCTAAAGGATCGTAGCCCGATTTAAGATTCTAGTTTTTTCTGAATATTAGGTCGTAAAAGTACAGGTTTAACAATTACTAAAATACTACTAACACAAGAATTATGTTTCTTATATTGTGTTGAATATTAGCAAGACAGTATGAACTATGAAATACGGAAGTGCAACTTTCCATCGTCCATACAATTTATCTATTCCTCTCAATTCTCGAACGATGGCTATGTAACTCCTTTCACCTTAGCTGCGTAGTCACGATTGCAGTGAATCAGGTTAATGTTACCATACCCTTTGGTATAGTTCCGAGACGCACGATTACACTAGTCCAAATGATCTCTATAATGTTGTGTTTTACTATACACGTATTTTACAGCGGATCTCTCAATTTTATGTACTAACCCGTAACATTCTTAATCAGAACTTCTCCTTGGTGTAAAGAGTAGCATAGGGGAGTCAAAAAGCCGAATCCAAGGAGTCATAGAGCCACATGCAAATAGTGAAAGAGCCGCATGCGAGGAGTCAAAGAGCCCTAAAGAGTCACAGAGCCACATCCAAGGACTCAAAGAGCCACATCAAAGAAGCCAAAGAGCCACATGCAGCTCTTGATCTGCGCTTCACTGACCATTAACCTAAGACATCACTGCAGCGTTGCTCTTACACCAAGTTACAGTTACCTAACCAGATATAAACAAACCACTGACGTGTATGAATGAAGATGTTTATGCAATAATGTAATTTGTGTATGCTACGCATGAGGAAGCCTCAGCAGTGCCCTAAAAGCTTAGGTAAGCTAAGATCTGAATAGTATCTACGTCATCTCACCTAGTTCACGCCTACACGAATTCCTTTAGAGTTTAGATCTTATACATTGCCTTTAAAACTGCGACGCTAAAGCCGTTGCTAGGCCAAAATTTCGCACACCCCAGACATTTGGGCGACATCCTTTTGCCTTGGATATTCAGAAAAAAGTTGTGCTGTTTTATTCTTTCAACTGATAGAAATTCAGCTACCACAAAAATGTCTGGGTTTTATCTCTCCTCGAATCTCTTCTGGACTGGGACTAGATTATAATATTTTCTAAATAAAAGAAACCATATTTGTTCTCGACAATACTTATGCAAATTAGACTGAGTTAGGTTAGTAGTAAACACGAGATATGGAGTTTAACCACATCCGTAAAGGTGTAGACTGACTTTTACATTAAGAACATCGAAAGAAAGTCTTACCGTTTGAAATAAGTAATTTTTAGTTTGACGGCATAGTGCAGTGTACCTCAAAGTCCATTGACCTTTTCCAGAATATGACCTAGAGAGAAGTCGCGGTACATGACCCAATGCCTTCGTTTCAGTTAAACTGGAAAGTAGCCAACTGAACAAAAGCCTCACGTCCGAATAATAAAGCTATAACGTAAGGTTTTTAAACTCGTAGACGACCGACACGGTAATACACTGTAAATAAATAAAAATAAATGATAAATGATGTTCTGTATAGTGTAATAGTTTCCACGCTGGATTGCCGATCAATGGATCTTAGGTTCAATTCTTATCAAGACGAAAAATTTTAATAATGAATTTAATTCCGATCTCGGTTTAGATGTGTGTGTTCAGGAGCTATTGTAAAGTAGGCTAGCATGAAAATCATTTTGCCATAAAAATCATCGTGGTGATGAAGAGGATACTTCAGTGTAGATATTGTATTTGGGAAAATTCTCCACCAGCAGATTCTGCAGCAGAGATGAATGAATGGCTTGAGACTTCCTTATTTATATAAAACAAACCGTGCCCTGTTGACCATTATAGGGTTAATGTCATGCCATTTGAATCGTTAACTTCACCTTTTGAGTTTAAAGCAAAATTCAGATTTATTTAAAAACCCAGTCACCTTTTCAACAATAACTTGAAATGGAATGAAATTGTACACTCGCCTGAAGGGTTGAAGTGACATTTTTTTGCGAAACGAGATAAAATCTGGCACGTTTATTCGTTAGCCGAAATAGGTCGAGTTCACACTCGGCTTTAAATTGCTTTAAGGCTTAAACTGCTTAATGAATTCCAGAAACTGTAATATTAAGCTTATTAATTTGTAGGTAGTTAAACTAATATTGGTCGAATAATTTTAATACATATCTTGAAAAGTAGTTAGTTTGGTTGAATTACACTTGGGTAAGTACTTACTCAAGTTAGTTAGTAATTATTAAGTACATATTTTGCACTCGCACACGCGTGCACTCGATATTAAAAAGAAATATTAACAACTAATTACGTAAACCACATAAAGTCAATATTTACATAACGCCAAAAACACACGTTATCAGCAAAGTATGTAATTATCAACGCAAATAGATATTAATTACGTTATCTTAAAAACGCATTACGTATTATGGACGTTACGTGTTTACAAACTCAAAGTCCTCACGTAAAATTTCTTTTATACTTTTGATGTATAATTATCATGAACCGATAGTAAAATTGTAACCAACTGATTCGCAACGCCATCTATGGAATTCGTTTAGCATTAGCGTTTTAAATAGATCAAATTCGGATAGTCCCCACAAGTCACAGTGTACAAAATGTGGTAGTAAATATCAAAATAAGTTGACGTTAAATACATCAAATATTTTATGTAAATTAACACGTAATATGTGTACGTGACTATTTTTGTTATAATATCAAGGTTAAAGTGGACCTTTCCAAATAAAATATATTAAGGAAAATGTTGAGTAAAAATACTGAATTCCTTACGTCGCACTTAAATGCAAATCTATTTAAACACAAATAGTAAATAGATTTACTGGCTGACGTAGAGGTTTTTTTACCTTTTACGTCTTTTTTTTCTATTACATTTTATTACCGATTCCCCAAAAATTTTACCTTTTTTGGGCTTCAAATGTGTAAGATAATCCTTAGCGGACTCTGATGACTTTTCTACGGAACCCCTATGTAGGTTCAACGGAACCCAGTTTGAGAATCTCTGACTGTAGTTTAGAGCTTTAGCTACAATTACGCTACAATCCTAAAAGCAACGTAATTTTCAACACAGTTACAAATAATGTATACCAGAATCGTAAGTCACATTTAGCTAAGTCAGTAAAACTACATACATTTAAAGTGTCGATGCTAATATAGACGGATATGGACTTGACACATATTTAAACAATTCTTCATAAGATGTTAAAATAGTATATTAGTAGAAGTAGTAAGTACTCTGTAGGCCGAAAAATTAACATCTTAACACCAAAAATGGATTAAAAAAAAATATTAAAAAAAGTTTTCCGCTGATATAATAATATGTAAAATACTTCTTACCGAAGCATTTTATTAACGGCTAAGCGCATTTACTAGACCTATTCAAACATAAAAAGCCGGGAAGTGATTACAGCATTGTTTATCTCCTCTAATTGCATAGACAATTATTAGTTTAACAATGTGAAGTCAACTGATTAAAGCGCAATTACGGTATATGTTTTGTAATCGGTAGTCAATATGTTGGCTTCGAATCAAGGATGGATGGAGTCATTTGAAAATATCGCGAGCGCGACCATGTTATATCTCATAGTTATTGCTGATGATAGAATATCACTTCTAATAAAAATTTAAAGTTGAGGGAGGCTCTGTTTGTCTGTGTGTTTGAAAGAGCATCTCGTAAAAACGGCTGATTTGACGGAACAATGAATGAAATAGGTACATTAACAATCCTGAATTTGGAGGCGTTATTTAGGCTTTTTTTTATTTAAATCAGTCCACTCTATAAAAAGTTAATAAAATTTAAAGTTTGTATAAGAATTCTCTAACTGACGTGACTGACAGTTGACGTGATCAGCCATATTAAAAAAACCTACACCGAAGCGAAGCGAGGGTGGGTCCACTAGTTTATTCATATAATTTAGTTCAAAATTTATTCATTTACTAAACGAGGCCCGTGGCTTCGCCCGCTATATACCCTAGTAGCAGCAAACTACCATTGCACATTATCTTACCTTCGACATTAAACAGGGTACAACAACCTTTGGCAGGGACTTTATTAAGCATAGTAATTGTCGCAAGTAGGTAAATGTGATTGACCAAAATGAATCATAAATTATTATTTATGAATCACAGATTTTTATAATTATTGTAATTTGCTCCCATTTTCGTTTTAAATTACTCATAATTGTAAGATTATTTTATTAATGGTTATTCACGGCAGAGCTCAAAAACTCGGAAATGTAAAATAAATAAAAGCAACTATAGATAGTATCAGACATAGCTGGTTATTTTTAGTTAATTCTGACTATAAAATGTAATTTTTCGTAATAATTTTATTTTTAAATTCCAAACACATTCAAGTCTTTATGTCACAAAAACATTCAGGTCAATAACACTTAGCATAAGGTTATATAAAAAAAACAAACATACCTCAGAAGTCTCCGTGTATATTTCTCCATGCTCATCCTTATACGTGATATTGATATTAGCCACCGTATAAGTATCAAGGGGTTTGTGTTCCGTAGTCGGACCATAGCGGACCGACTCTAGCTCGCTCCCAGGCGCTATCGCATCCCCATGACACCCCACCATGCTCACTATACACCCAAACGCCGTCAGTCTAGACACTAACTCCTCCACACGCATTTTCAAAACATTCGAACACTAGCACTTAAACTTTGGAGTCACACCGAACATTCGGCACACGATAATTATTATCCAACACCTCACACGACTCGTCTTGAACGCTCGCACGTACGGTGTGACGGGCCGACACTGTATTATCATACGCGCGATCGGTTAACGAATACAGATTTATTAAGAACGCGTTATCGTTATCACTTTCGCGCGGCGTCGCAGTGTTGTTCGCTTCGAGCTTCGATTTTCAAATATTAAAAAAAATATTTTTTAATTTTCGAGCTTCGATTTTCGAACTTCTGTGTTGCGTAGAGTAGTTAAGGCGCAGAGCTTTCGTCACGAAATCTTGAATTCCGTCCGCATTCTCAGTTTAATTTCTCATGAGCTCGAAGTCAATCGCTGCCCCATACCCCGTCAGGAACTTGGCTGCAGCGTGCGACTGAAACAATACAAACGAAGTTACAATTTATATCCATGTATTCTTTGCATCGTGTTACAACACTATTCATTTTTTATTTATCGACAAGATAATTAAATATTATTATCATTGTTAAGCAATCGCTGTGTTTTCTTTGTTTTCAAAAGCATCATAATAATAGGTAATCCTAGGTGTTGTTTTCCTGTAAGAAGCATGTTTACAGCGTAGATACCTAATATAATAGACATAGGTTCAGCTGTTGCGTATTTTATTTTAGAAGCCGGATAGTATTCATGGCCGATTATTTTTTGTTACAAATGAAAGCTATTTTTAAATAACATTGGGTCATAGTATAAACTATGGTCACTAGATATTTAATTTTAAATCACAGCTTTTTATATTGTTTGTTTTTTAATATACATTTATAATTTTTATATCTATTAGTCGTAAATATAGTAATAGGTTTTAAAACTTAATACCTAAGTTACATCGTTATCGATTGAGGATATGAGATATGAAATTAAATCAGGTTTATTGCGTGTATTATCGTCATGACGTCAATGTGACACATTTTAAGACATTTTCGTTAATTTGCAATATATTCGTCATCCATGCATTTGTGTACATAGTCTGATTAACTAAAAATCAGAGTAGTATTAGTATCAATCTTTAAGTTTATAATTTTCCTGAAGTATAATACGTGTTTAACAGACACATTTTTTACCAATTTCAAGAGTGAGACAAATAGGTACTAACGATTAGTAAATGCACTACTAACTATTACTAATCCTACTTAATACTACTAATACTACTTTTCCCTACTGCTACCTATCTAGCGCATTTGGGTAAAAAAGGCAATCGCTAAATCATTCAACACCGACAGTTAAAACAACAGGTTAAAATTAACACAAACAAAGTTAACAAAAGCCATTAACAAATTAATCAGTCGTAACAAAGTAAAGCACTATAAATTACTACGAACTAGGTCATGATGTATTTAAAACGATAAAAACAATAACAGTAGATAGACACAAATAAGCTACCGGTCATTTACCCCAGGTCGTTGACTGCTACCCTCTATAAAATGTTCAATAACAAAATATGACATTCCCGCCAATTCGATAACATTATCACTGACACAGACTATATTTAAGATTTAGTCCTCATTTAAATTCAACATTTATTAAGGTACCCTCTTGTGAGGATGAAAAATAAAAGAGAAAAAATATATATAATTTGTATGATGATGCCATGTGGGCATAAGATAGTAAGTAAAGGATTTTTAGTTTTGTTTCCTTCTACTGCGAGGAAAATTATTTCGAACAAAAAAAAAAGTAAAATTAAAATATTTACGCTACACACTATTTTAAAAATAATTACCAAGATCAGTTTATTTTTCTTACGATCAACTCAAACCACTGGGCTATAAGCATTACCTTAATTTAACATTTTTAATTTCAGCTTACGTCCTGCCTTTTATCCACGAAAGAAATGTATACAGATACATTCCTTGCTCTGTGCTTTTATCCTTCCATGAATGTTTTATCAGTAACGGCTATAAATAGTTCTTATTCACATGCAAACATGACAGCTGGCAACACGGAAGCCAATTTAAAAATAATAACAATAAGTCCGCAAACAGCAAGTTAATTGAAATCATAGATATGAGCCGCAGAAAGGCGTCGGCGTAGTAATTGATTGGCGAAACATTTTATGGTGTTTTTATGGCGGCCCAATTTCCGCCGGCAATGTGCTGCTTCGTTTATGGCAGTCACGAGCTATTTCACCACTGGCACGTTTTTTTAAACATAAAATACTTACGTGCATTTACAACTTTGTGTAGAAATGCTGCTGTCATAAAAATAATTGTTTTTTACGCAAGCTAACTGTCACTACTACTAATACCAGTTCTTTTAGTAAGTAGGGGCCTTTTAAGTAATACTAGTAAGATAATTGCTTATTTTATTAAAATCGGTATAGTAATTATAGTCCTTAAATGACCCTCTTTAAACCACGATTGTAGTTCCTCCTCTAAAAAATTACAATTGGGTTTTCTCGTGGCCATCTTTTATGCACACTCAATACCTTATACAACTTTAGCAACGAATATAAACGATATTTAAGATAAGGTACTATAACTTTCATTAGATAGAGAATAAGATTACAAGAGTAACCAATTTATTTCTTTCTCTCTTACACATCCAAAAAAAATGCTATTAGAAACAGACGTGTATAGTAGCGAATGAGATGTCGTTCATATTCTTTATCTGATCGTGTAATAAGAGCTAAAAGCTTATAAGTGAATAATAAATTGCGAGGAAGTCATATTACATTTGCTTAATATGCTATAATGCTTACTAAGACGTTTATTAATATTACGTCGTATAAAATACATAAAAAGCAATAAGGCATACGTAAAAACTTCCGCGACTGAATAAATAATTTTCATACGTGGATAATACGGGTATTATAATATCTCGCTTCCTTATTTAATGATGATTTCGTGTTACAAGAATTAAATAATAGAAAATTACGTGAAACCTTCACGGAATTCTTGATTACGAAATAGATAAAGACGTCGGTTAAGATAAAACACTATCATTATTATTTAACAATTTTAAAACATTATTAATCAGAGTATTATTTATAGGTAATTTAATTTATTATTCTAAAACATATTTAGTTAAACAGTTGTTCCGAAAATTCTGCGCAGATAGTTTTTCAATTCTAATTGCGTCTAATTGTATATTGTATTATACAATAATTCTTAACCTATTACTATAGAAGTAAAAGTGAAGCAGTAATGGGTAATAAATCGTAGAGTTAAAGAGTTAACCAAGTTAAAAATAGTTACTGAGGACACTTCATACGTTGCACTAATTAAAATTTATATTAACAACCATCGTAATGTACGTTTCCTTATCAGTTAAAGTATAATTCCTTGTGTCACGTTTGCTTATCTGAGGTAAGTATAGATAAACTGTTACATTATTTTCTAGAGTGGCATTTCTAAATAACAGTACCTACCTCGTATAGAATAGAATAAAATAGAATACTCTTTTTTAACCCCCGAGGCAAAAAGAGAGGTGTTATAAGTTTGACGTGTCTGTGAGTGTGTCTGTCTGTCTGTCTGTGGCATCGTAGCTCGCGAACGGATGAAGCGATTTCAATTTAGTTTTTTTGTATTAAAGCTGACTTATCTACGAGTGTTCTTAGACATGTTTAATGAAAATAGTTTGAGGCGTTTAAAACTTATAGGGGATGAGAGTGGAAAAGAATAACCGAATGTCTGCTAATAATACTCGTACCTAGTCCAGAGTTCTTTTCGGTTAGGTTAATAATCGAAATGTATC
>LGAG01000998.1:159814-212255 GCA_001278395.1 Lerema accius | reverse complement strand
TATTATTTGAATAATAAGTTATAAGTAAGTATAATAAGTCGCGTGTATAAAGGGCGGTCTTATCGCTAAGCGATCTCTTTCAGATTACTTTTGGGCAGAGTATTAATTTAATATTAACTTTACTCGAGTTAACAACTGACAATTAGTTTTATTTCTTCGTTATTTAAAAATATCTGTAATTCTATATTATCGAAACAAACATTTGTTCGTGACTATTACCTGTCTCGAGGTTTTCATAAGGACCTTCTCTTGACGGAAAGCCATCAGACAGAATAGCCGTGAATATTAATTACATAAACTTATATTTCTTTTATCGTCAATCATGTTAATTTTTTGTCGATGCTTTTTAATTGCTTGTATTATTAATCTCATTACCGTTACTAGCAATTTGTTTTAATTATTCAGTTATCAAAGTTTTTTAGTTACAATTCTTTACGGTAATTGGCCAGTAAAACATCTGCAAAATGGTGTTTGTCTACCATGCAGGTACCTCACATACCCTACAAACTATAACACATTCATACCTACGTATTTTTTTAAGCTTTTTAGGTTTTTTTTAAGGTTTTTTTTGAGCTGTTTTGTTGACGTAATACTCATGTACACATAATTATGCTAAAATATAGCTTTATAGTCCTAAAGATCTTTCAGCTATGTTAAAGACGGACGAACAAGGCGAAACTAAAAGGATTTCCATTAATATACGGCCCCTAAAAATTATGTAATAAACGTCACGTCATCTATAACCTTCAAAGGTATAAATTAATGTCTATAAAACACGCGTTTCCGGCGTCAGAATATATTAAAGGCGCCAGAATGTCTACGTGTACCGATTGAGGTGTGAGGGTGAAGGAGACGTAGTCTAAATGAATAATGGTTCCTCTGTGTTCCATTTCTGGTCAAGGTTGTGACCTTGAATGTTGCTAGTTATACCTACTGCAATGTTTTGGAGATATGCGTAACAGAAGTCCACCTTTAAAGGTACCTTTCGTAAATGTAGTAAAAAAAACGGGATACGAAGTGGTACTAAGTACTAATATTTGGGGTGAAACCTGCATTTATCCTTGAATTCTGATCTCTTGGTGAACTATGGATGATTCTACAGTGTTATGATATTAGGAGCTTTCTTTTATACGATCTGGTGTTGTCTCTGACAGAAGCTTCTCTATCCAAATATTCATATTATTCTTCTTACTATACCATGCCAGAAATTGAAAGGTCATTTAATATCCTAAAAATGAATTAAACTTAGTAACATCAGATCTATAAAATCGTGTACATAATTTCCAAGCGCTCATTAATAACATTCAACCTTTGCTATTCTAATTCATTTCTCCAATAACTTTGTATATTTACAAACAACCTTCACATTGTCGATACAAGGTTCTAACCTTCAAACGACCATGTCCTTCAATAGGGCCAGTAAAAGCAATCACGACATGGCCCCCTAACGAGGGGTTTGGGTGGTGTTATCAGATGTAACAATGGATTAAATGTTTACCTGGAATAATGTTAATTATACACGAACAAAATGGCTCGCATTGCGGTGGTGATTTGTAGTTCTTTAATAGTTCTTATGTAATTTATCTTCGTTAAAATGCCAGCTATATCAAATTTTAACATAAGGGTACGTGACACTGAACTCCTTGTCAACGACTACAATGATTTTAATAAGCACTTATTAATTAATTTTAGAGGAACTGAGTACCTATGACGTAGTATCGAGGTACTAAAAAAACGACCTACTATTAGAGTTATTAAAACGCCATTATAGCAAAAGTTGACCAATATAAAGTGAATACTCATTGCTCAAGATTCATTAAAATTACGGTCGACAGCACCTGATCAGAGAATCTAAGATAAACCCTCCTACTGTCACAATCGGGTAATAAAACAGTTCGCCAACTAACTCAGCGATATTATTGCTTTGATACGGGAAACTATATCAAACCTGCTAACTTAATGATCATGGATAGATAGAATATAGAAACCGGCTGTAACTCTATTGTATGAATAAAACTTCCAGTTCCATGGCCATCAACGATCAAGGTCGATCCGACCATGGACGAGGTCTGCCCTTTACAAATGTGGTGTTATAGTGATGTCCTGAAACAGGAGTTATCGATTAACGACTTTCAGTTGTCTAATTCTAGATTCACTTTAATAAAGCGAAGGGAGGTTTTACAGTTGCCAGGAAAGAAACTTAAGAGTTTTTAACAGACAGAATGACAAGGGCTGTTATTTAAATGCTCATTATTACCTACATCGATAATGAATTCAAAAATCGATTTAAATTAGACACGTGATTTCAGTTCTATTGGACTTACGATGCTTCTTAATTAACAATTAAATGTAAAGTTTCGGGTCAAAATCGAATCTGTTTCAAAAATACAACATTGAGAAAATAACAGCAGCTTATCCTTCACTAAATCAAAGACCTAGAAGATACCAGAAAGAAGAACAATGGCTCCAAATAACACAACCCATCGACAAAACAACAACAAGTCCTTCCCTAAACCACAAATGCTTCCGTAATTCCGTTTCTCGTAGCGTGACTGGCGCTATCATGAACTTCAGACGCCATTACACCAAGGCTGTGAACTTGGGTCTTAATGGCCGGTGTGGCAATGACAGTGCACTGCCCAACCCTGACGTGCTACGTCGAACCATTTATCATATACGAGGTCAAAGGGTTGAATGCCCATTTGTCGTCAGTCGTTATTAATTTAAAGGAATGTTCCTTTGTTTTAATGTCGGTATCAGCTAGGTATATGGCATTCGTTTTCATCTGTGATCGACAGTTTTTCTGACCGGAGCTTATAGCTAACTGCCTTTTCCTTTAAACGTTCACGCCTATTTTAAAAATGTATGGGAATGACATTAGGCGCGGAAAAAATGGCGTTGTTTTGTCATTCCAATACATTTTTAGACAGCGTTGGGCGTGAGCGTTCAAAGGAAACGGCATTTGGGTATAATTTCGGGTCTTCTTACCTTTTGCCAGGCATAGAATCATACATGAGTATTATATTAAGAAACTGTTTTTTAACATAGTTATATATTTTCTGGTCTGAATGTCTCTTTGTCTATGAACGGGATCGGGTCCTTTTTTCCTACTTTTTTAATTACAACAATTAAATTAACTAAGGCAAGCGGACACTAGACTGTTTAAAGTTTTAAGCAGTTCCGTAGTCAAGTAGTAACGGAATGACGCTAAAAAAAGAACTTTAATTTAACCAAGACTCCTTTCTCAAAGACAGTTCAACAATTGGGAAAACCAGTCCAATTTCCCAACAAAGCCACAATTGAACTACGGACGTAATTTATTATTTTCCCATAATTTCTACCATCAGTCAAACAGAACGGGAGATGACTTCCCGATCAAGAGGTTTTTGTCCCGTCCAATCAAAGAACGTAGTAGAGCGGAGAGGGTTTTAATTAATCGTTTTTGTATCGAAACCTCTGAACCATTTCCGCGGTGAAAAAACTCAATCCATTTGTTATCGAAGACTCCATTTTAATTCAATATTGATCTTTCAATCCGACTGAAAAACTATTCTTAACAGCCTGTGCATAGATTAAAATGTTGCTGTAACTTGGAAATAACTTTGCTTTTTCTAAGCTACAATGATGCGTTTAAGCTTTTCGTCTGTCTGTCTGTCTCCTGTTTGTTCATTAGCTGCTAGGATTACTGGTTTAAGATTTTGGGAGTGTGTAGATACTGGAATTATTGTAGACATATCTTAATGATTAATGGACCCTACTATATTATGTAAAGTTATGGTTTTTACCCGACTGCGCGTGTTTTTTCAGCGTATGTATGTCCATTTTATTAACCCGCCCTAGAGCCTAAACATCCTGAGGATTCTAACTTAAGTTTAGTCACTGGATTACTTTTCATTGTGAGAGTAACGTAGACTGTTAATTTTGGTAAATTAATTTTGTAACAATTGGGTTTTTGTTTTTCTTTTAATGATTACTAGTTAGCTTTTGTTTGTAATTAAAATCCTATTAACCGCTTATTATTGAATGAAAAAAACCTAGTAACTCAGTAATAGCTACATTGTTTAGTAACTGTATGTAACAAACATCCATTGTTGCCAACATTATGCAAGTTTGTTGTTCATTAACAACCACTGAGGTTGCTGATGTTGAACGGTTCCTTTACTTCCTTACAGTTTAATTACTTGTAGAATAAGCTAATCTGAAATGATCAATGAATCTGAATGATGACACACAGAACAGAACAGAACAGACCTTGTGATAGAGGAAAGGGCATTAGAAAGATTCTAGTGTGTAGGTAGGCGATACAAAAAACCCAGTTAAAATAAATTAAATGCACATGAATAAAAAATATTTAGCGTAGTGGTATTAACGTTGGTCTCTCGAACGGGAGTTCTTGAATTCGAGGCCCGTTATGCATCTCTGATTTTCATAAAGTTATGTGCTACCAATCCGCACTTTATAAGCGTGATGGACTATAGATAAATAGAATGTACCTACCTTTCACATTATGAGAGAATACCAGAGCACAGTAATGGAACAGTTATGGGTCGTGATGATTTAAAAAATCATCAAAATCCATGCAGTAATACCGGAGTTCAGTGACAAACACACGTAGGCATATAAAATGTATATTAAGACACAAATAATATAAAGATAGACGATGAAATCATTGTCAGTACGTTGAAGACTGAACCTTGTCCGTATACGAGCATTGTTATCGCATGAAAAACTGGTTTTACAAGGAAGCTGTAAAACACGCGTAAAATACACCTATCTCCGCATTGCGCGCGAAATAACTTTTAAACGTACTCGTAATACTCTTTGTTTCCTCTACCAATAAAAAGGACTTTAAAAGTAGTAAAGTCGCTTTGTGTTCGAAATTTAACTACAACGTAGGTACCTATGTCTGAATGAGAATTTATAATATCGGTATTATGGAATAAGTTATAGCGCCATCTAGATTATTAATAAAGGAACCTACGACTAGCGCCATCTATGGGACATTTAGGACAACATGTTACGTGGTAATCTGAGACTGTCAGAGGGTAGATTTATTTTCTAAATAAAATGTATTTTTATTTTAATTTATAACATATTTTTCAGATATCGTTTTCATCAGTATAATGGTTGCTTTTTTCATAAATCAGTTACCGTAGAAAAGGAATAGTTAAATCTGTTTACAAGCGTGCAGCTAAATACTATACTTAACCGTTCGATAATTTGTATAACACGAAACGTGCTTCAGAAATTTAACACTTCGTGACATGGTGGGCGTAGCCATGGACGAAATTGTTCCATAATGTAGTTATTTTCTTTTTTTTATCTTTCATATCTAGCCCACAGTTGATTCAGCTGTGAGATTAATTATAAAATAGGTCAAAAACCGAAACCAAGTAGGTTTCTAGTTGTTTTCAAAATACCCACAAATCGAAGAAAGAAAATATCTAGAGGAAACTTCCGAATTTAATATTTTTTAAGTGCTCGAAGAATTAGGTCTCTTTTCAATAATTTAATCATTATCAATTTCTTACAGTAAAAAATTATAAAATTGTTCTTGTTGAATTTATTATGCATTTCATAACAATAACTATTTTATTAAAGACTGGAAAATAATAAAATGTAACGGAACTAGGAAGGTCAAATAAAAAATATTATATTATTGGAAGGAAAGAATTAAATGTTACGGCAGATTTTACCCAATTGTATTGAAATGCAGTTTAATTCAACTATTTATACGTATTTCATTACAGCAAGTAGAAAATATTATTTATTTCATCTTCAGGAAGTAACAGCTTAGTTAATGAAGGTAAAACTTATAGATCTAAACCTACTTGTACTAACTTAATCCTTCCCTTTCCGCAAGCAGTTCATACGCAGAAAGTACCAGTTATATTATGTCATCAGTAAAGGGTTAGGTAAAACTCTGTCTGATCCCATGGCTTAAAATCAACCCATAACCTCAACGTTCTGCGAACAAAACATGACGATATTACTTCGCTGAAGTTATGATTTCCGGAAATCTTAATTGTTATTGTTTTAAATAGGCCATGTTGCTCTCCGCTTTTAGGCCCAGGTTAAGGCCTTGGGCTCAATTAAAAAATAAATCCGGCCATCTTCTATACGTTATCATAACGTAACCGTATTCATAACATCTGTTGCCCAATACTCAAAGAGTAATTCTACAGAGTAGAGTATACAAATACAGAGCTGTTATTCTCCGAATCGTGCTATCGTGCTCTAGGATTTCAAGGAAGAAAAGGATGAAGGAGGAATAGGAAAGGATATTTTTTATCACCCAACTTATTGCTAACCTAATTATACCAATATATCAAACAAATAAAAAAAAATACTTTTTAAAATTTTATTAATTTTTTTTAATATCATCTTTAAATAAACATAAAAGGCTATTAAAATCATTATTTGAAACGTTTTGAAATTTCATCCGAGGTCATTGTCCTCACCCGAATAGTTTGATCCCCACTTTCAAGTTTTGACAAAGGGCGCTTTGTACTTTGAAGCTTTCTTTGATCAAGTTATATGAAGATGGGGGCATTAAATATACACTTGTTTAAAATAGATTGAATAGCGGAGCATTTGTAAAAGATATTTTAATAGTTGGTTGGATCCTAATGACATAATTGATAATGCTTGCCTTTTTGGTACGTCTACAGTCTATAGCCATAGATTTTTTGCAGCACTACATCATCTATATCATTAAGTTTTTTTATTTATAGAGTTAATTAAAATACATAGCTTAAATATAATTAACTTTACTAACGAATGCTACCCCTATGGAACATAAATAATGTTCTAAAAATGCGATGTTATCTATTTTAGTACCGATAAAGTTGTCACAAGAAGATAATGTCAGTGTTGTTAATATTACTAAGTTATTAGTGAACCGCTCTCGCTTCGCTTCGGTGAATCTTTTACCTGCTATACTATTTATATTTAAGTCACGGTAAGTTTGTATTATAATATCTAAATTATAGCATGTCTTTCCTTCTTTATCGTGTGGTATTTAGATCATCTAGATCAACCTATCACTTTTATTTCCTTTTCTTTTAAAAGAACCTTGTCAATGCTCGTGATGTTGATCAAGTTTTTGCTGAATAATTCTTACAACGATTTAAATAATTAAAACAATTTACTCACTTATAAATCATCCTGATGGACTGTGTTCCTTATAATTACTGGCCATTTACATAATTTTATAGCTCTTAATTTTGCTTCATTAATTTCCAATGTTGTTGGCAGAGTCAGATAAAACGCTAACACACTCATATACAAAGATAGATAGATGTCTAACTATGATCGCTGCTTAATTTGCGTGAAACTTATGATACCGAATGTTAAATAGAATTCAATCAAAGAATTATCTGATGGTAAAAGGTCAGTCTTAGCTAGAAAATGAATATAAGAAAAATCAAATCAATTTGCAACGCGTTGCCAAGTATCAACCAGTAAACTAACCCCATACTAGCTACATGTCAAACTTTATAAGTAAATGCTTAATTAAAACCTTAACTAATAGTTAGTAAACACCATGAACGAAAGGACACTAACCGTATTTAATTTATCTATACCTATATACTGTTCATTAATGATAACAATATTAAATTTCTAACCGCCAATATCAAAACACGTACGTCAGCTGAGTCCCACCATATATAACTCCACCGTATTTCGTTATCATTACTATGAAACATATATTCCAGTATTCTATTACGCTGCCTTTACGAACTGACGAGAAAGCAGGCAAGCTAGAGTTTCAAGCGGTATTTACACAATGAAAACGTATTGTCTATCACTAAACCCTTTTACTGTATGCTACTGACTGTATGCCACACAATAATAGTATTGGATAACACAGGGTCCTTTTGAAGAATATGAGCTATTATGACAAACAGCATCGTTCTTTGTCTCGAATGTAGAAAGAAATAGGTAGGAAAGAATAATACCGAAACCCCACCTTTCAAGGACACTTAGAAATAGGTACCTACTCATGAAAAAAAAATCATACTAATTACGTACCTACTTAGTAATAGACCAATAGAGCCCGGGTCTTTTTACATAGCTGAAACTTAGAATGCACAAGCTGTTCCCATGCTATTTGAAGAGGTTAATGACCAAACCCAGTCTCATAAATTGATGTCTCTGGAAACCCTTCCGATATTTAACGGCTGTCATTTAACGGTGATAACTGAGGTCGATAACTTCATGAACCCTTTTAAAACGGAAGCGTTGAAATTCCCACAAGCTGTCACCCATTTATCCATCCCTAAACTCGGCTGATCATTAGAATGGATAGAAGCCGGGTTCAGAAGATTATTGGTTGGACTATTTCACAAATCACCTCCAAGATTATTTACAATAAAAAATTGAAATTACGAATAAACAGGATTTACAAGCCCATTTAACATTAACAGTACACTCTGTTTCTTTTTCACTTCATGGCGTGCTATTCTAGAAAGGGCTACAAAACTAGAGACTGTAAAAAATGTCGATATCTTAGTTGTTTCTTGATAGTAAAAAAAGAACCTCGAACCATCAAATGTTATTAGCTGTACAATTTGTTGTTGATAGGCAAAAAGCGTGAACAACTGACCTGCTTTGTAAACGAGATTTGTAAAAACCTCTTGTTATTTAATAGTGATGTACTTTGACGTAAACAGTTTATTGGACAGAAGGTACGACCAATATACGAGTTACTACGTCAGTTTCGAATAAAATTGTTTGATTTGAAATGTTGGGGCCAAGCTTACAATTGAGTCGTGTCATGATTCAGCCATTAGGCTATTGAGAAGGTTAGGGTCAAGTAATAGGACCATTAGGAATTATAGTCAATTAGACAACCTTCCAACAAGGATAGGTACGAAATAAAATAAAAGAGGAGCCTATAAACTTTACTAATTACCTCAAAGTAAGAAGTAAAAAAGCAGCCGGTAAAGATTCCTTTTGTATGTGAAGTGAGCGATGGAACGTTGAAATGATTATCATTAATTAACAATGAATTACCATACTCGTACCTTTTGTTCCAATAAACTCCATGACTCATGAGGATGTAAACAAGGCGAATTATGAAATTCACATAATTTACATTGATATTAACAAAACATAACAATCGTAATAATTCTAGAACACTAATACTTATAACGTTAAGTTGTATGAACAAATTAAAAAGGTTACACCTCTAAAATTATGTTTGGTTTTTTAAAACTCAAGTTGTTAAATTTTAGAAATGTTTTCTTTATAAGATTGAAGAGGTAAATGAAAAGCGAAAAGAGGAGGAAATAAAAGAAAATGAGTTTAATCATATTTTATGTTGAGGTAAAATTTTAAGATAAGATAACTACTAATCCAAATGACCGGATAATGAGACAAACTGATGAGTAACATGACTGCAACATGAAACAATCTTATCTTGATAACATTATGTAAGGTTTGATAACTAATTATTTTATAATGATGACGTAATAAAGTAACGAAGAATGGAGAGACTACCTCACAGTAAGCTTATGATTTAACCTGATGATAATATTTTTCATATTCACGTCTACAACACCAACAGCAATAAGTTAGCGTTGCTAATCATGAAGCAGGGAAATGGTGACTGAATTTCCATTACATCACCCACAGGATGATTAAGAACTGTGACAGATCATCCTTAAAAGGGGAGGTATTCGTTGAACTGGTCAACAAAGAGAGAAGAAAGTAGGTTGTAACGATAGGCTTTAAGTCGAATCTGCTCGATGTTATGTGACTATGTAGTAAAAGGTAGTATCCTTCTTCCTAGGTAGCTAGTAATATGATGCTATAACCGACTCTTATCTTTAAGATAGATGAGAGAAAGTTCAGAGTCCAACAACACGTACCACAAGACTTTTATTATTACATTGTAATGTTAAAGAGAAATCAGAAATACATCTGATACAATGTATAGATCTACATTCGTGGAGAGAAACAATCGTAAGCGGAAAAAATCACATTAATTGGCGTGAAGATAGCACGATCAATTATTACTGTAGGAGCAACAGAAAGTGTGTTTAACGGTCTGAGTACTGTTAAGGCAGTTACTGCGGCTCATTACGGAAATCAATCAACACTTATAGTGATTATGCTCTCATTTCTTGTGGATATAGAAGTGGTAGACAACCTTTTAAGATTAATGTGCCGACTTCGCCAGAGAGTAATGATTTTCGAGTAAATTTTTTGTACGTTATCCGTTTCTTTGGTCCTATCTACAAACCAAATGGCTTGAGGGACTTCAATTTGTGACGCATCATTCGACTCATTTCCGTTGTGGGAGTGACATCGGTTATTTTGGATAGTGTGTTGGAGTAAAAATTAAACGGACCAAATGCTGAAATCTCTCCATAATAACGATAATAACCGCAACGAAATCCCTTACATAACCTTTTTGCAGATGCATTTAATTTTTTCTTCCGTGTTAGGAATAAAACTGAGTTACCATGGAAAGGTCTAGAATAATTAAAGGACGAGAACTCGTGTACGTTAGTTAATTTATGTTTATGGCATGTAAACACTTAGCAAGTCATTACTGTATGTAAATATTTACATGTAGTCACCGCTGGATGGAGGAAGGTCCTTGATTCACGACTAGGAAATGAGGATTCGATTTCGTTACTAATGATCACTTCAGTAAGGGCTGGAGTTTGATATTTGGATCAAGCAATGGTTGATTGTAGGTACTGTTTACTTAAGTTATGGCGAAAACAAATCTTTACTTCAAAATAGCAGAATAAATTTTTCAAGATATTTTAAGTTTGGTAGTCTATAAAGATATTTTTTTGATTTAAGAATGAGTTTACGTAATATTAAACTTTAAAACAATTTTTATAATCATGTGTATGCGACGTCCTGTCAGCTAAATGGTTGATTTTAAAAATCTGGAACTTTTCAAAACTTATAATGAATAAAAAAAATCATGCAGAGTTGCACTTGACAGGGTAATGAGTAATTACGCAACCACATAGCCCTTGCTTACGCCTGACCTGACACTCAATTGGTAGATTTTTTTAATAACTCAATCAATGAAACTTTCTTCTTCGCACTTTCCTCTTCATCATAAATCATTCAGAGACTTAATTTTATATTATATAATGATGGTGTTGAAGTAAGCCAAGGTGCCACCTTGGTACCCAGTACCGGCAGTTACTATTGTTATTGTTTATTCCGATAATTATAATCGAACGGCATATAAAAAATCATCTATTTCATTAATTACTCATAAATGAATCCATAATAATGGAAAAAATGCCCGCGTCGGTTTTCCTGCTGGAGTAAAATATATAGACAACATTACTCAAATTATGGATACGAATTCAATGACATTGATTTTACAATCCATCAAGTTGTTTGGACTGTATAGTGTTAAAGAAATGGACAGACATAATTACATACGGAATCCAGAAAAATATTACCCTCTTTTGGGTGCAGTCAGGCATTTTTTTAGTAATGAGAATGGCAAATGAGTTTTCAGTGCCACCATACGCTGCCATCCACGGAAGAAAGATTGGATGTATACAGATACATTCCTTGTTCTGAGCTGCCATCCATAGACAACTGAGGCATATCTCGAGTACCAATAGTCCGATATCATACGAAAATTGGACAATACGATATTAGAGCGTGACTTTCAACTTACTTCACTTTACGAACTAGGCTTGATAACTTTAGTGAAAAAAGTTACGTTCAACACAATATATAAAGAGTTATAAACATAAATTTCAAAGGCAGTACTCACAATATAATATCAAATTTTCTAAAGAACTGTTATTTATGTCATAGACTGGAAAGAATTGCCTTTATTACAGTTTCAATTTAAAATGATTTTTCATATTTTTCGAAAACATTTATTGTAAATGTACTCAATTTGTTTCAGTTTAAAAATCATTTTGCTCTTAACAAATATCTTAGAAAACATGATCAGTTTTGAAGGTTTTGTTAAGTTTCTAACGATATAAAGTTAGGTCATTACTACAGAACAACTTACTGAATAATAATGTGTCGTTACCTATACTTGATAAGCGCTTAACTACGATATCATCTGGTTACATAGTAGATTCTACTCGAAAGGTTAAATACTTATTTTAAAAAAGTTTTCGAAGAACGCACTCAAGAATTAAGTTTTCGAAAGTTAATGTCACAGAGAACGAAGTTTTGGAAAGTTTATATCGCTTAGATTATAGAGATTAATGATAATTATTGTAACAGAATTCAAATATATCTGGTTTAATTTCTTTCATCGTTGCATCATATATTAAACCATCAGTCAATAACCGGTTCAGATTATGCTAAACAAGATGTACTATGATGTAATTGCTTGACATACAGTATAGTAGTAACTGATTTGCAATTATATTATGAAACTAGTTAGCATAACTACCTACTTAATACTAATTGTTGAACCGATAGTTGTTTTATTAGTTGAATAGATTTAATACTGGTTTCCTGTTTATCATACGAGTATAATCCATGTTAAATATAGATTATTATTCTACTATTCAGAGTGTAATATTATTTCGAACGTATGTATGTATGTCCATTTCTATGGCACGCTATACCCACGGCCCAAACTTTTAGGCGAATGACAAAATGACAGTATCATTAGATCAAGTTAATCAGTTAATAGAAAGAGCATAAATGCTCAATGACTAGATTTGACAGCCCAATATCAAGCTAAATAACACAAAATAAAATAGCCGACAAATCCCGATAGTAAAAATAAATTACAGCTAAGAACACTCTCCATAGTGTCAACTTGCAAAGAAAATAAAACCAATGAAATCGGTCCATTTCTTTAGAACTTACGATACCGCAGACAACACGCACATCCACACAAACCCCTCTGTTACGCCAGGGATTAATAAAACCGAGGATTCAATGGAGCTTTGTGTCGTAGGTTTAATTAGGTCTGTCCAGCGTGTTACGATTAAGGATTAATCGCTTGACCGCTAGCCTTGAAGGAAAGTGCCTTCAACTAAGTTTAAACGTGCCGTTTCTAGTTAACATTCCGAACTTGAATAAGATGTTGGAAATATTTAATTAATAACATTTGCGCAGTACACGAAAGCCTTTGTTTGATATTTTGTCTTTGACATTCAACGGGCCATAAGTATTTCGTAATTACCAAGAGGGAGGTGGGTTGTTTTACTTAATTGTATTGACAAAAAAGGGTTAAGGGTAAAGGGTTAAGCCCGTGTTAAGTTATTAATGACAGAAACTCATCAACATAAAACCTTTACTGATCAAGCTGAAGTTACCTTACCAAGATATTCTGAAAACGATTTCGAAACAAATTATTATGATACACGAAGTGTAGCGCAGAACTAATTACAGGATGGTCACGCACCACCGTAAGGCACGAACCGCGATAACGTTACATCACCTGTGAGGTTGATTGCAATACTATACTGTGCATGTACTGGACTCATATGAGACCTTGGTAACATGCCGAAAGATGAATATAGTAAAATAATGAAACTAGATCTTATTAATATTAAGATAATATAAGAAATAAAATAGAATTAATCTTAGATAAATATCACCAATATCTAACAGTGACAGCGCATGCCGGTTTCAGATGAGCTAAACGTCGGTCGTGAAATTATCGTAATGTTGCATTACATCTCTTACTATATTGCTACATATTCATAGCCCAATCCTAAGATTCCCTGTGCCGTGAGTGTCATCGACAACCCAAATATACTAAGGGTACACCCAGACAAATATCACAAACTTTAATTCATCATTCAAATATCTACCTCTATGGGAATCGAACTCAGAAGCCATAACCGTCGTTTAACTGAAGGACAAGTTCTATTCTGGATAAAAACTTTAATAGTGCTGCAGTAGAGGCACTTAAAACGAGAGATAAATAAAATAGCTCATTACTTCCGTACCAAAACAAACTTTGTCAGAGGTTCTTAACACCGAAAAGTTTACAAACAACTTGCTTTATCAATACTTTAATTTATGTGCACGGTTAATTTGTATCGTGTCGTCAGGTTATCGGAGCAGTAAAGTAAAAGTACCTACATTACTCAGGTTTACGACCTCTGGCTCTGTTACAGCTGTACCAGTACCAACTTGGTGTCATTGCACGGATATTAAATTTTAAAGCACCTACAATTCATATGTAACTCTTCAATGCTGTTAAATAGTCGTAAATAACAAACGGTACTTCACTCTGAATGTGAGTAAGAAAAATCATCCTTGAGTTTCTTCGTCTGATATTGATAAAATTGAATATAAGTACTTAGTAGTACCTATAACAAAACTATAATTACCCCCGACAGAGTATTCTTGATTCATTGAAGACTGTTCCAAAATTAGTAGCTAAAACTTGGCATATTCTTGAAGATATATGAGTGGAAACGAACAAACAAATTAACGTCAAGAGTCAAGCCGCAATGTTTACGGCTGTGAGCAAACAAAACAAAACTTCAAATGTTGAAGAGATATTTCTGGCCATTGATAAACAAGAATTTAAAAGACCCACTTGCCGAAATATTGACCGTGTTGACAAGGCTTTTCAACACTTTACATATTTGTTGATACTTTTCGGCGGGAAGCTAATACGATCGTTTATATCTGATGCAAATCTAATCTTATGATATTATACAAAAAAGATGCAGATATTTTAAAAGCGCGAAGACACGAAGTTGACCCAATTGACAAAGTTTTTGTTTAAACTACGAACGAGACGACAAATAATTGTAAAGACAATAAGCCCGTAAGCAATGAACACATTTTTCGGTTCGTTACTGAGGACGTAACATATCTGCAGAATAAAATATAATTGCCTGTTACTATCACTTTCTCCATATTATTATGCAGTTCTTGACATACTTCCAAATATTAAGAATTCTATATGTTTGTTGCATTATTAACTTATTGGAATTAACATCTAAGGTTGTCATAAATAAAGGGTTTCATTACTTTCATTCATCAGGGATTTTTTTTAATTCATTTAATGGTAATTGCCTATGGTCGGTTATAATACCAAAGACATCACCGATGATAAATTTGTGTGTATTCGAAATTGTATAAGGAAGTCATCAACATCATTCTCTTCTGGTTCATAAATTGTGAGCCTCATTTTAAAAACTAAACGACCAAATACTTCAGATCTCATTAAACAATAACCTATACTAAGTAGCTGACTATTTTGTATATTTATGTCATGTATACGATAATTATGGTAAAATATGTTGCGTGGTTGTTCAATGTTAGGCAAGTTGACAGCCTTGTATTTGTTATACCTACCTATATAAACTCGTGTGATGAACAATGTGCTAACTGGTAAATTGAGCTATTTCCTTAAAAAATCTTTTTGTCATCGTTTTGTCGCTCAATCGCCACTTCCGACTTAAAGATGTCATCAGTAAAGTGTGACCCAAAAAATATCTTTTTAGATTCGGTATTCTCCTAGTTGAATTTCTTATGACCCTACCAGTAAGTCTTTAGTGCTTTAGCACCCTTTGGTCCTGGATTGAAACAGATAAATAATATTTTTTCTCGCAGTTGAAACGACCATTGTTTTCGAAGTGTTAATTTATAACGGAATTTTAGCGCGAACGTTTCCGTTTTACGAACTACCAATCATTTTAATATCCACGAGGTCAAACAAGGTCATTGCATCAAAACATACACAACTGACTAAGTAACCCATACTCAGTTACATAACACCGGAAATTATGTAATTCAGTGTGAAAAAAACACGTAGCTAAAGCGTTAATAATTTAGCGTTACGTGCAATGCCACTATTTCTTTGACGGTAATGAGATGCTAACATTGTTGTTTGGAGGTCTATTTCAGTAGACCTTGACCATGGAATACTGTAGCATTCATTTTGGGTTTTACCCAACATGAAACTAGACCTCTTGAATTAATGAGGGGCTTACCTGCGCAATACGTCTACATGAAAATTTAAGTAGATTCAGAGGTAGCATGACCAAGTAACGTTGTTTATTAGCTATTCGGTCAGTTTTCTCCTTTAATAACCGTTGTATGGAGCAAAAGGTAGCTAAGAAACATCTATCTTATTCCCTACTAAAACTGGAGCAGGTCCTGAATTTTATCTATAACAAAATATTTGTTATATCACTATCTCCTGAACAACAAGTTTAATTGAAAAACAAGTTTATACGTTCCCTCGGATAGGTTGCAAATGGGTTGAAGTTAAATCTAATTATTATTAGTAACCTATGTAGACATTAAGGATTTATTTCAACAATTTTTATGGCATATTTCAACTGTATAGTCCACGGTATCTCAAAAATCATCGAGCAATGTGGTTAATATCCTTCAATTTCCATGGCAAGATCGCCTATTTTTCACTTAATTAATTTTTAATTAATGACTTCTTTAAAGACAATGGATGGTCAAGCTAGTAAAGCACCAACCAAGCAAGCCTTAACATATCTTAAATGCAAGAAACTAATCGTATTAGCCATTCCTTCTAACACCTCAACTGCAGCAATATATCTGCCACCGACTTCCTTTACAATTGTATGTGCATTGTGTTAACATTGACAGTTATTGGTTACGCCACAAACTAGACATCAACAGATAACAAAACAATAATAAAGTGTCATTGTAGCCGGTCCCTCGAGTCAACCGCAAGCCTTGCACTCCGCAGTATCAACATCGAGCATATTAATAGGTTCGTCCATGTTTATATACACTTCACGATTTACTGCCATTATTGCGCACTTCGGCCCTTGATGGATGGCTGCCGTATTTGGTGTAAAGATGCCCTTATTAATTTTTAGATGACGGCCGCGGAAAAGTAGTTTCAGTACTTCAGAAGTATTAGATTCATCTCAATCGAATCTATTTCTAGGAAGATGTTGTGCTAATTTAAATCTATTAACTGTTGATGATTTAGTCACAAACATACATCATCCTATCTATATAAATCTACTTCTCACTCTTGTGAGACGAGACCCGAACCCAGCAGTGGGACAGTTATGGGTTGCGATGACGATGATGATGATTTACAAATCTAACTTATGCTCCATTCTTGGACATGATTTATCGGTAATCCAAACAACGATTAGCGCTTGAAGAAAACCCATCCAATCAAACAACCTTTCTAGTAATTAAAACTATTTGATTGAGGGCAATATGTACTGGTATATACGGCACAAGAGTATAATTACTTAGGGCATCAATGGATCGTAAACTATAGCAGTACTTAATTATTCTAATAAAACCAGAGGTTAGTTTAAGACTCCCATGGGGCTATCCTAGAGTCCATTGCTCAGCTAGCGGTATAATGACGTCATTGCGTTTAGATTCTCAGGGATACAATACTTAACTAGATTTTTTTCATATTTCCTTCGTACTATTGTATGAAAACTAATAAACTTGATAAGAAATCACGTGCATGAATCTAAAATTATAATACTGTAAAGGAAACCAAAAACGACTAAGATTCGTCCATTCAGCAATGCACCAAACGCCACAAAAACCGTACCTACTATTGAACGAGAACTTTTATATGTAGAATTGTTTAATTTAATTGAAAGCAGCAACCTAGCAACATAATTGGAATGAAAAGCGGAGAAACGGCACGTTTTCAATTAAATTTTAACAGGAGAAAGCGCTTTAATTTCATCAAAAGCAACGTTTTACAATTCGTTAACTTTTAATAGTGCGTCACAAACTCTGCCAACCTTACATGATTTGAATTGCTATAACATACTTTAACTTATATCACATTATGTAGCAAGTACTAGGTATAGTAAATTGTAGTTGCGATAATTCTTATCTTTTGCATTCGCACAATCATGCTTAGCACTGATAAAGTGGCCACTGGCTTTAACCCAGTAATGGCCTACTACTGAATACGAGTCTTTCCTAGCAGCTGAAGAGGACCCTTCTGATCCAGTATAGAGATGGAAATGGCAACTGACTTGACTGAGACTCTTAAAGGAACCACTACAGTAGGTACAATATCTACATTATTGAGAACATCATTGTCGTTGCTTTAAACTTGCGCAGTAGGTATATGCACCTTTTCGATTACTGTAAAATTATCTACAGCCCCAGCGCCAGAAGTTCTTGTGACGAAGGTCTTCGAGATTGTTTAGCTACTACTTTGATACTCCGAATCACGGGAACGCTTTTACAAGGTCCCTATGCAACTAACTTAGGAGTAATGTTGTAAAGGTTCCGTAATCACAAATGGTCTTTGATTGGCACAGGTCATCAGCCCATTAAATAATTGCAAATAAGTCAAAACAATGGCATATAGGCATACCCACCAACACTGGCCTACTTTGAAAATCAGATAACGCGCAATTCTCCATCCCCATCACATCAGCAGACTCGAGATTTAATCCTGTTAGATGTCAGCGTGCTATTCACACAAGTGCGAGTACATAATCCTATCAAGTACTTACGACCAACTTGCACTTATACAATATACCTACAGCTACCAGTTGGTCACGTAGACAGAGCGGCTCGGCTTTGCAGTAACTACTCAATGTATCAATTCAAGTGAGTAATCCATAAAGTTTGAACCAATTACTCATTTCTTGAAATAAACGATAAAATATTGACATTATTAGGTTTAGCGTGAATCTTGACAGTGAGATGGTCACTAGGGAGTTTCCCGTTTCCTCCTTTGCCAAAATAGTGCAGTGATTACCAATTACCACAATTGATTGTGATGCTCATTTGATGTGTCATATGTTATTATTCGCATGTAGTTAAATGAAGATACTTCGTCAGGAAGGCATGATTCTGATGATGTCACTGGCTACTTTGCCGGTCAAATATTTTACAACTTTACATCCTGTCGCGATAATTATTGCAACTTCGTCTAACCAGTGCAACGTCATTCTTTCCCTCTTTTTCTGCTAAGTATGCATGCGAAGAACAATACCGTTATTTTCTTACATTTTTGTATCATAACTATAAAAACAGTTTAACTGATTTTAACACAGTTCCGTAGCCACTTGTGTAACCACAATATAGCGGTTATAGCACGCGTTACATAAAGACTTCCGGAGGTGAATACAAATTTGCAGAAGACATGCAAAATCAAACGGCACGCACTTGAGTTGGACCAATTGCAACGTAATTCCAATTATGCTGCTACTGTTTTCAACAAGTTCTTTCGTGACAAGCGACCGTATTTTTACGTGTGATTCCGGAACTATTGTAAGTTAAAGCATGATTTTTTGGAAAAGTGCTCTTAAAATCCTGTAATATGCCAGCAACATAAGCCAATAAGATGTACCAATGTGGCTTAAATCAACACTTTTAAATTTGATGATCGTTGGTACCAATAAACATGACTTTTTATCAAGTTCCTTTACTACCCATTAGGGTTGGAGGTAGGACTGGTATCTTAAACAACTGTGGTAGAAAAGTATGCCTTATATACTAATAATATTTAAAAAAATCCTGTAACGTCATGTTGAAATTTATTTTGACCCGAATAATCAGCAAGTTAAGTAGTTTACAGACATATGTAATGAGCCTTCAACTGCCTTGTTTATTTTGTGATGGGGGACAATATTTGGCACTATTTCCTTGCCAAATGGGTTTGGCAAGCTCACAGCGTTCCCTGAATCAATTTCTTTCGTAGTAAGACCGCCGTATCCTAGTTTTGCTGGTACCTTCATAACGTCATCTTCTAAGTTCAATCCTCTTTAAGGCATAAGGATATGTTTGTTTTCCTGTTGTTGTATTATAAAAACATCTATTTTCTCGAAATCTATAATTTGACCGACTTAATAAAGAGGTCTTCAGAAAGGGTAATAAACTTAAACAATGTTATGAATAATTCAGTTCCTCTTAAAATATCAGTCACGTTGACGAACAGCCGCATATAGCCCCGTTTATGAAACATCCCATACTTAAGGATAATTGTTATCAAATGTTCTAGAAATTGGTAATGCAACTATTATCCTTTTAATACTATAAATGTTAATGTTTGTAAAGTTGAGTTGAGTTGAACGGATTAAGCTAAAACTTGTCACACAGATAGTTTGCATTCAGGAATAGGATATAGGATTTTATCCCGATTATAGATCCCCTTGGTGTAAATCCTATTTATTTTTAACTACTCTTTCGCGGGCGTCGTCTAGTTTCAACTATATTTTCATATTGTAGCACGGATGATTGATTAAAATCATGATTCATTCAAGTTACAGTCCAGTAAAGGCACTTAAACCAAAACAAATTCTTCTGTTAAGCTTCAAAAACATTTCTTATGATGGTTAATATATTCATTCAATAATAATTCCTTAACTTGATATTGTAGATACAATTATTAGATGATTTTGGATTAACCTTGTGTTTGTTTTAGAGGATTAACAGAAATCTATTTACAGAGCAAATGGTAACAAAAAGGGTACATTTGATTTTCTTAAAAAATGTTTATGGAACAAAAAACACAAACATGATTTTTATCTTGCACCATTGTATTAACTTCACACGACGCGACGTCTCCATCAAGGAGGCTTGGGAACATTTATAATTATTTTAATTACAAGGATATTTTTAGTATTTTATAAGCTTTTATTTAGTTTTACCTGCCCCGGTGTTTGTAATGAAATCTTGCAAGCTAAATTTCACCCACTTCCCGGTGTCCGATTGAGCTAAAATTTTACACACTAGTCAAGTCCTGATGACAATGCATGTTTATAATAAGCATGATGTGATACTGCTACCAGGATTGGCTCCAGACGATTGAACTCCTCAACGAATAACTGTAGGGACTTTTGACTTTTTAAATTTTTAGTTCTTTTTCTTATTATTAACAAATAATAAAATCTCGTTTAAAAAAAAGTATTTTAATTTTACTTGTTATTAAAATTATATTCTCATGCACACGAGGCAATACAATAAGTGTACACTAGTCTGCTGTGGTCCGGTTCATGTAGGAACCTTGAAAACTCTCCGCAACCATTGCAAGCAGTGCAACGCAGTCTACACACAAAACTTGCATTCCAATCTCAACCTTTATAACATAATATCAGAGTACACTTTTCTTTCTCAACAAAGGATAGGTCATTGCTCTATTCTGCTGGCTGTATAGACTGGTTCAAAAGACCTTTTTACAGAGTTTTTATCATAATTGTAATATTATGATGTAATTAGACTATACCAGGTACAATATACCTGGTACCTGAGTAACAAAGGATACCTGGTATATGTGACTTTTTCCTCTAACTATATAAAGGCCAATACTAACGGAAGGATATAAAAGTATATTTGTTTGGAGGTTACGCATTCAATTTCCTAGACTATAGTATAAATAATTATTAGCTGCAACTTATGTTATGCTGAACTTTCTTAATTTAGTTATCTTTAATACTAGATATAACATATGTATATTATTCTAACACGTCAATCTTTTGTATAGATTTTTTAAAGATTTTCATCAGCATTATAAAAATGAAACCAAATAAAATTAAAGACTGTAGAATTTTCTACTTAATTATATTTCACTTCCTAGAGCCGTGACCGTGATCTGTGAAACTTTGTAGATCAATACAATACAATACCTACAATACTAATCAATTATTGGGTGCGTAAGACGACCTTGTTCGTTACATTCTACAACAAAAAAAATGGAGATAGAATATTTTTAAACTGCTTCTATGCAAAAAAATTGGTACGAATGACTTATGAAAAGAAAAAAAATTGAAGGGACTTGAGACATTACATAGGTACTCTATATTTTTAATTACTAAATAAATCCGGATCATACAAGAAAATTATTATTGCTGCATGTACGACATCATATCAATTACGATCGTAAAAAAATTAGAAATATTTATATTGTTACTAGACGATGCCCGCGGCTTCTACAGCGGAACCTATAATCGGGACATAATCTATCAATTACTTATGTCCTATTCCTGGATGCAACCTATCTGTGTGCCAAGTTTCAGCTTAACCCGTTCAACGGTTAGAGCGTAAAGGACGTACAATAACCAAACATCCACACAAACTTTCACATTTATATAAATAGGGTAATAAACAGGCATATTACTAGAGTTATTGTTAACAAACTCTTTGAGGGAGTCGCCCTCATAAGTCTGTCTATATTCGACACCACTTGAGCCAGATGTGTCGTAAAAAATTACGAGTACTTACGTTATTACGATCAGCAGCCCACACCGTGACAACCACATGCTGTGTTTGGAATTAGCTTTGTTAAACATTAGAATAGTTCTTTTTAATAGTACTTAACTATAGCTAGCCTGGAACTAAAGTGGTCTATGTAACTTTTTGGCTATGAGCATTTTTGAACTTAAAAACAATAAATAATAATAATCCAAGCAAAAGGGGCCTCAAGGGTCATTGCTCACCAAAGTAAGGTTATCATTAAAATACCACTTTAGAATTTGATTGGTAAATATATTATTTTTTATGGTTCCGTACCTAAAAGGTAAAAACTTTACTTAGATCGAAGACGTATGTTCTGACCGAAGTCATCATCATTTATCAACAGTATCATCAGGGTGTATCATCAACACGTTACGCGCCAAAAGAAAGCGACCCAACAATATGATATCAACACAATTTATAATGCTGAGTAGGCTGATCTAAGAAAAAATGTTTTCTTACATTGATTCAGAGTTCAAATCCCCCGCAGTGATAACAACTAATTAAGCAATAAGTCTCTGGGCTGTTTATTCTGGGATCCCAATGGGAGTCGCATCAAAGCTATTTTCGTAACCATTTGTTTACTTTACGGTTAAGTACTTGTCCTTGTTAAGTCCTCGGAGTATTGACGAATATTGTTAACTATTTTTTTCTTTGGACTCTTAACCCTTCATTGAAATGGGTAGGTAATGTATTTGTGATTAACATTATTAAAAATTTCATCTACACTCACCTAATTCACTTACAATAAAATTAGTTATGAATTTATCAAGTAAATGCTAAAATTACGCTCATAACTCAAAAGATAATAGGTAGGTACCTATATATCTTATCAATAACTTTATAAAAAATGTATCTTTTTATTTGCTTATTCACATGAATAAAACATCAACTTCAATGCAGTTTTGGGAAAACAGGAAAACCAAAAGATCCTTGTACCTACAACATAATTCAACTGACAACATACCTATTTCCCGATAAAATAATAACCAAAGCAAGTCGTGTTTGAATAACACAGGCCGGCTTAACAATGCATAGGTCAAATGAGTAAAGCGATTCAAGCTTCCTTATACGAAGTTATAGGCCATATAAATACCTATGTATCAATAAATAATGTACTAATATTGTTTGTATGTAGGAGGTTATTTTCAAAGCTACTCATCCGGTTTAAAAAATTCTTTCACCAGTAGATTGATATGTTATCAACACTGCTAGATATAAGCTAAATTTTACTTAAAAAAAATAAAGTTGCGTTTTACCCATGACGTGAATAGAGCCGGGTCACTGAGCGGTAGTAATAAATATTTTTACTTGACTGCACCAAAAGGACTTTATCATAANACTTACCTATTACTTTTAGCAATATTTAATAAGCATTATAATTTTCAAAGGCCCCAAACAAAGACAAGGAAATCAGTAGAATTCAATTGTTTTAATCAACTCGGTGTACCGCAAACCGCAGGCACACGCGGTAAAAACAAACATTTCTGAGGACTTCTCAATAAAAACTGGCATCAAAATGGGTCAAGACTTAAAGACTTGGGCTTGAAGACAAAACTTTTAAGAGTTTAAATAGGTACATTCGAAGTGTATAAGTTTCAATTTAATAAAAGGTCCGAAGTTTAAAGTGAATTCGTATGAGCGCAATGGCCGGATATGAAACAATACTTCAATTAACACACCCGCCCTTTGCTGCCATCTCGCGGCCTTTTTGGACAACTTCCGAGATGCTCTCTTATTTATAACTCACTTAACTTTTAGGTACAATGATAAGTTTGAGTCATTTATTCAGCATTAACCCATTTCTGCCCCACTCTTTTAACAGACACATTAACCCCTTATTACTAAACTAAACATTGCTTAAATTTTTCAATGTTAACTTTGGTTTAATAACATACAGTTTTACTAAATACAGACTAAGCAGGGAGTAAACTCTACTTTTTCTCTTTGAATTAAAGTTAATATAAGGATTAGTTAATTCGAGCGTAAATTCAGACCATGCGGGTATTAATAGATTTAAGATTAAGGCTGTTAGAGACCTAATTTCAGGCTATAGTTTACAAGCTGGTCAAGTTTGGATTAGCAGAGTTCACATACGAATACTCTATAGTGTGCGTATTTCCTTACAATTTTCTCTTACACCAAAACATAATTGTTTAATATCTAATACGTACAATTGCCTGCAGGAATCGAACGTTTGAACCACAAAGGTAACTGTTAATAATAATAATATTCCATAAATCCACGGAATAATTATATCGTATTAAATAAACATATTGTTATAGTCCAGTCAAATTAGCATTTAACATTACTAATATGTATGAAGGAAATAAAATGAGCAGTATTAGTCGAACCTCACCACATTATAGCTATGATTTATGTTATTATTTCAGGCTGGTCGGTCACATTTGATTATATTTTTAATGTGGGAAAGAACCTACAATATTATTTGTATTTTATTGTAAAACACTCAAATACCATGATATTTAAATCCAGCAATTCTTAAAGGTGGAGTCTTGGATGGAATTACAATTTCCAACTTGTCTCTTTTGAACCCTGAATGTAGTAAAGTAAATGAGTTACATCTTGTAGTCCCAATTAATAAATGGTGTAATATTAGAGTATATCGCTCGAAAATCATTACCCTACTCCAACCTCAATCTGGTAAAATAAATAAATAAATTGAAATTTTATAAGGTGTCCTAAAGTCCTTTCTAATGTGGTTAATCCTGTGTAATTCGTTTGAAGTCTATAAATATCTGTTGTAGAACACTGCTGACCTAATTAGGTAGCCTTAATTGAGTATTCTAATCTACTCTGTGCCCAGGCTCCAAGCTTTGGTTTCCTGTCGGCCCTATTAGATTATTTATAGGAACCCTCACAGGAAATCCGCCTCACTTCATTTTATGATAAAGTACTGACCTTTCCCTGTAATACTTCCTTTAATCCAACCTCAAACCTTTTGAATACAAAGGCTGCTAATGGTTAATTTTTAACGGACTCATACGTCCTTATACGTCAATATAAATACATCATTATCATTCGCTTCGAATGCAGATATCACGGAATAATAAAAGCCACACCTGATGTGTGTTTAAAATAAATAACTGACTGTTTATCGGTGTTTAATCGTGGCCTGTACTATGGCCGATTGAGGTTTTACAGAACAATTAATTAAATACAATAACTTCTACGTAGAATAAAACAAAGACGCGTAAAAACAAAGGTGCGGATAAGACGTTAAATGGTAAGGTCATGGACGTATTTATGTTAACTAAACTATGTATGTAAAATATTGCTTCCGCTGTAGTTCTTTTCAATGCAAACTTTAATGACTTAGCCTGGAACTAAAGTGGTCTATGTAACATTTTTGGCTATGAGCATTTTTGAACTTAAAAACAATAAAGAAAAAGTGGTCTCAAGTCTTAGTGTCATTGGTTACCAAAGTAAGGTTATCATTAAAATACCACTTTAGAATTTGATTGGTTATTTAAACATAGTAAGTGACTTTAAACGCGTTTCGTTTGATAACTTTATTTTGTATCATAGACCACTTTAGTTCCAGGCTAGGCAATTATGCTAACGTTTAAGTTTGTAGGTTATTAAAAAAAGAAGCTCAATAAGAACAAGTTTCTTGAAAAGAATCAGATATAGAATCGTTGGTAGTAGAAAACAAAATAAAGTTTGCGCTCCAAATCAGCGAACTTAATCGTGATACTATTATAAGCTCGGGTATTCGGATGGATGGATGTGTGTGTAGTCATCTGGATGGATAGTACTTTTCATATCCCGTAACAGAAAAAAGCATACAGTATCCATATAAAAATTAACTGAAATATAAAACCATTATGATGAAAAGCGTAAGTTTCGCAACATCAGTTCCTTTGTCAACACCACGCAGTCTTTTGTTGTCTGAGAAAATAAACACTGCCTTTGATAAGCTCTTTGTTCAAAGTACATTTGTAAGCGTCGGTCTTTACCGTTAAATGTGAGTAACAAAAAAACTAACAATACAATATTAAAATATAATATTTTGGAAATAACTGTACGAATTTTAAATTTTCGTGGTAGAAATTTGGATAGTGAATTTTCAGGTTCTGTTCTGGGGCTGGTTGTATCCTGTCCTTTCTCTTAATATACTAGTTAGTATTATAATTAAATAGTTTTGGTATTAACTCGAGTGATAAAACATTTTCTTGGTAGTGCCGTCGTAAACAAAAATATCGCCTATAATTCTCCTACAATAAAGATGAATCTAATGACACCCTCATATCTTAAAATCCGTCAAGCCAGTTGAAAGACATACATACAAACAAAAAACATTTCCTTCCCGCTGTCGCAATTGGATATTAAACATTTTGTAGACATTGTTTTGAAATAGTAGCTGTTAGTGTCTATGTTATTGACTGAAATACGTTTATTTAATTTTATTTTTTCTGTTTATCAGTACAATGTTAATTCGTAATAAATGCTTGACAATTTAATTTACATTTTACCTATAGTTTTTGCTCATATCAATTTATTATTATAGGTAGGTATAAATAATTTATTATTTTTTTTAATTAATGTAAAGCAAATTGTCTATTTTTATTCAAACAGTATAAGCAATAATGCTTATACTTGTCTGACAAGTACAGTAAGTAGTAATTTATGTCGTAATAGAAACGAAACAATCTTACATTACGATGTAAGTTAGAATGTAGTGAGTAACTATTCATATTTATATCCATACACCGTGATAATAGTTAAAATTGCGTGTTTATCTATAATTTTTAATACAATGTATATTTACAAATTCTCTAGGTAAACGCTACCTATTCTCTGGTTATGTGTGTTATTTTCGAATGATTTATTAATAAGACTTACATAATATAATGTTTAGGGAAAAGTTAATTTACATGTTTTAATTGTTCATTAATTACAGACATCGCTTTAAACAGTTGATAAAAGTATTTACCGGGTAGGATCAGGGTTCAATTCTGCTTTAAAATTCCAAATTGCAATTCTGATGATATACCACTGATACAATTATCTCAATAACAAATAATCTATTCCGCAGTAATTAATACATAGTTTTAAATTTAAAAAAAATGCAAATGGGCCCAAACTATTATACCGATACCCAGCGACTCAATTAAAGCATTTGTAAAAGGATGTACGATAGTGTACGTGCAATACATCATCACTTCTTTTTCCTAGTCCTTCAAGAGGCTTCTTTATACTTAATTTCCTTTTCCTCAATACCCGGACAAAATCCTTCCGGAACCCACATGTTACCGACTTCCTACACGCAGCCGTGTGACATCCTTTACATACAAGTTATTTTAAGACCCATCAACTACCGGTACTTAATGTAATTTAAATATACTGCGTGGGTGTTTGTACGACGTACGTAGGTAGGTTCGTGTTGATTAAATGGTTTTGACTTATTATTTTACACTGTGTAAGTTATTCTTGATATTATTGTTTATGAAATAGAAAATTAGTGGAGTCGTAATGTATGTTGTATAATAATAATTGTAAATAATGTATGTAGTCGAAATGTATTTTTCATAAAACAAAGTTTAATCAGACGAGCGAGTAAGTAATCATTAATATAAAAAAAAATTGAGTGCTGAAAATTTGGGGAGGGTGCGTAGCGTACCTATTAAAAAAAAATCTATAACCTATGTTTCTTTGGCGAGCCCTACAGCCTAAACGATTAAACACAACATGACCCTTATTATTGAATTCGTCTCCTTCCAGTAACATAGACAATTTTTTTTTATACCGACAACCGCCAAAATACATTTTCAGTTCAACAACACTGTTGCGTATACATTCCTAATACCACATACACAACAGATGGGTTGTTAGTATGTAGGACGGAACTAAAAGAAACGAAAGAGTCATCGCAAGCATGTGGCCCAATTCTAAAGCGCACTGAATGTCTGTTCCGATGTAGTTGGTCGTCGACCGATCGTCGGCGTCGTTACGACACATCGTTCCCAATATAAACAGGAAACTTGCACAGCTCATGTTACTGGCATTTCATTGAGCTTGTTCTGACCCAGATTATATGTTATTTTGATTGGGAAATATATGGTTTGACTCGAGCGAGTATTGGGGAATAGTTTTGATCGTTGTCTTTGAAGATTGGTGAATTGAATTAGAAAGTTGGTGATGTTTATAATAATAATTAATTATATTCTTATGCTAAGTCCCATAATCGAAAATGGGTGATTGATTCTTTTGATCATCTTTTTAAAGGTAGGTATATGGGAAATTTAATAGGGAAATGGAGTTATTATAAATTTTAAATTATACCTGATAGTGTTAACTCTATACGTACCTACTTCTAACTTACAAGCTACAAAAATAGTAAAAAATAAACTTCTGCAGTTTTATACACGAATCTAGATCGATTTACTTATCAGTTCAAATCTTTTCTTATCTGTCACCATGTGATTTACATTATGTAATGTAACGACCATAGTATATGAAACGTCGATAAAATTAATAACATATGGATGGATTAACGGTAATATTGCAGCAAGGATGTGACTAATGTGGGATGAGTAATATGAGAACATGTGGAAATAGTGTTATTGTTTTGTTCACATTATAATATAATTTTACGCAGGAACCTCACGGATTATAGGTGTTTAAAACAGTAACCCGTACTCAGAATTTCCGTCGATCAAGTACCTACTGTTCTGTTAATAATTGATATGGTATTTAAATAAGGTTCACTCCACACAGGTTGATTTATTATTGTTATAAGTATGACTCTAAATATCTATAACCTCCTATACTTATGAAAAGTTATTGTTTGACTATTATTCCCAGCACCCGAACTTAGTAGAGACTATTTCCTCTATTGCATTGCGTTATCACGTGCATTGTTACATTAAAAATAATTCATGTCATGGATAATGGTGCGTTGTAAAATGAGTATGGAATGATATTGAAAATGAGTATGGAACTCATTTCAATAATAAACTACACTCAAAAAACGATACAGCATCAGAACAGAATACTTTAATCTCGATGACCTGAAAATTAAATATCAAATAATAAAAAGTCCGATACCTTATAACTTAAAACAAAAGTTTCTTAAAAAACCTTATTCCTCTAAATCTATCTCTTATGATTCCATCTTATTTTATTATTTTAAAAGAAGATAGATACGAATGAACGACCATAGACATTATCAATTTTTATTAATGACGAAATTTAACGAAATTATTAGTAAATAACAATTCGACAAAATTTCATCACCAAAGAGTGCAATGATCTGCCAATGATTCACGTATAAATGGCGGTCAAAATGGCCGCCGGGGACTTCAGTCCATATCTGCGAAATATCTACGTGACGAGACACACGAATCATATTTGCAATACGTATGCATATGCATTTACCAGGCACCTTCATCCTTGGCATGGCAGAATTTATGAATCGTTAAGTTTATTGATGTTAGTATGTTGTATTACTAGAAGTCCTCGCATGCTTTGTTCTACGACATTTTTCATCAGTTATTGATTGGTTGATCTCTTAGTTTTCCGTATCAAGTACTCCTGACACTGAAGTTTCATGTCTCTTTAGTAAATGTCTTTAGTAACTTTTGCTATGAACGCGTTTTAATTATTCTAAACGTTTGCTGATCCCTCTAAATTTGACAACTGCACCCACTAACTGGTCCAATGGTTCTATACCATACTCAGTCCCCCTTATATGTGTCACTAGAAAATAACAAGAACCGCAAGTGTATAAATTTCCTAGGAAACCTAGGATTTTTTTCTTCTGTGATATGTCGAATCTTACCAGTCGATATTCGTTAGTATAAATTTATTATGACACGTTGAAAACTGCGAACATATCCCAAGACTATTGATATTTATACTGAAGGGATTCTCCAAGCTCACCTATACAACAATATTGTTATGTATTACAAAGGTATTCCTGGATATAACATTAACCAATATTATCTCAATGCTCTATCTTACTATAAAATTACGATTGTATAGTCACGTACAAAATTGTCACCTTCAAGTCTTCTATAGAGAATGCAATTATAAAAACCTGTTTTCTACTCGGAGAAGAATAAATAAAATAATAACTGGAGGCATTAAATTGATACAATAGTTGCCACTATACTATCAGGAAATACTCAAATTGACGGTTTAAGTTATCGTAGAACTCCAGATGCGTAGGTTTTGGGCGTGGATGGCAAAATATGCTATTATACAGTCCATTTTTTGTGCCTCATCCTATTTAGCACGCAATTTTACGTAAACTATGTAACGGAAATCACGCATTTTCATGTAATGCACACTTTTACAGTACTTAATGTTTAAGTGATCTTATCACTTCAATATTAATTAATGTGCTTAAATATTAACATACCTGCTTAAAAAATAATGTTTTAGTTTTTAAAATAAGACAAGTTATAAAAACATGATACTGTTTAGTACTTGGGATAACAGTCACTCAATATGGTTCTTATTTTTTTATTCGTGCGCTAATTTAAGCGGACATTTCAAATTAATATTATCCTCTAATGTTACTAGTAAACATTCAACTACAAAAAAAGACAATAATTCGATTTCTCTATGACATGTGATTAGTTATTCAGTATTAAGTTCATTATTGTCTGTTTTTTATTATGAGGATTTTAACACTATAATCGTTGTATCTTTGACGTCATAACTGCATAATGCAGTGTAATACTATTTCTTCAACATAAATATAAAGTTGCGATTCGATATATTGATTTAATCTTCACCCCAAGTCATTACATTGCGATTAGTAATAGTAACAGATAGATAACGTTTATAACGAAGATAGTAGTAGATAGTACAGATACTATCTTCGTTATAAACGTTATCTATCTATAACGTCTGTAGAAATTATTGATAATGCGTAGATTTCAGTATTTAAGTACAATAACATTATGACGTACCATAATATTATGGATTTTGCTATATCCATTAGATCAGAGGTTTCCAAGCTTTTTTTTTACCAAAATAGACCTTAAACGTTTCTATTTTAAAAAAAAAACATAAAAAGTAACAGTCGCCAAACTTCTTCCTTTGTATCTGTGAGCAATTTAGTGTAACTAAGTCTGGTGACTACTCGTAAATGTCACTATTAGTTAAGTGAACTGTTAGCACCTATGACGAAATATGTAATTCAAATTTGAATTTAAGCTTTAGCGTGCAATGATGTTAGAGTCTGTAGTGATTTAATAAAGCATGTTCCCTCGCAGGAAACCTTACAACAGTCAGGTAATGTAATGAATGAGAAAGTGCACGTGTTAAAGCATATGACTTTTGATTCCACTTTCTATTTTAATTTTATTAAACTGATGACAAATGTGTACGAGTGGGTATATGTGATTTAATTAAATATTAAATATAGTTTTGTTTTTTTATTTTGTCGTAATGTTGGCATTATGAGAAGTTGGCATTTTGCGATTGGCAATTTTGTGACATATACTTAATACGCAAAGGAAGGCTTCAGTCCAGGTACATTTTGATTTGGGAATACAATGCTTGATTAAAATTCCCATATTTCACGAGTTACGAACGGTTTTGCATTGCACTACACTACAATTTACCATAACAAGATTTGTTGGCGTACCCACCTACCTATCTGTTTTTTGTCTAAAACCTAGTTATTTAAATAGTAACAACTTCAGGCATCAATATTAAAGTAGTTCTGAAGAACGGGTTAAGAAATTCGTACAATTTCGTAATTTCAAGAGTTACGTAAAATGTTACGTTAAGTGTTGTTAACGACTGTTTGTACATACGGTTATCTTGTAAATGCCTACTAGTAATTATTTATGTTATTATCGACGTGTTTAAAGTGGTTGGCTTAGATAATAAACTTATTATGCCATTACCTACTGATAGATACCATCGAGAATAGTCTAGATTTTTACACAGTTTCATTACTGTAACATTCGCCAGCTGTTCAGTTTAATAGTTAACGTTTGGTTAAGAGAAATACCTACCTTAACCTGTTAATGCTTCCCAGGCGTAATATAAACAAGATAATTGTCGCCCTAAGGAGGCCAGGCCTGAGAGAAGATATTGAAAGATAAGAGAGTTAATGAGGTGATGGCTGATAGGGTTAAATGGAAGAAAAGAACTAGTTCCGACGACGAATGAAATCAGGCTACTAGCTGGCTGAGGATAAGGTAGTAAGATACATTCACAAAAGGCATCGTATTGTCAATAAAAATTACCTTTATGTCTCAAAAACAAACATTAATGAATGTTAATTCTTATAAGTGTTCAAGTTCAATGCTATTTTATTCGAATTAGGCAACGTTAGGTAGATACCAAATATTTATTTTTAACAATAATTCAACAGAGGAAGTGGCTCTCTAAATCTCAAGTTTTCAACAGATGCCTTTCACAGATCTGTGATGACCTTGAGATGAAGGGTTAAGTTCTGAATAAACTAAAATTGCTATCAACATTGTAACGTAATTGATCAGATTTAATAGTCCCTTTTATGTAAAACATTTTGTGTAATATTAGGCTTAGGTATGGCCCAGCCTCCGTGAGCAAATAGTCAACTCAAAAGCCTATATTTGTGTTTAATACTGATTTTATTGTCTTACTTACAATATGAAGCATACTATGCTGCAGCAGCTGTTGAAATCCCTCTTTCCAGTACGTTGTAATGGTAACGCAATAATCGTTCCTCGCCCCAACACCGTAAGAAAACACAACACTGTTTTGTTTATTTTGTCTATTTTATATGGAAAAACACTTTCGTTGGATCTAGTTCATCGACAAAATAAACAGAATGAAACACAAAAAGCTAATAATCAAAGAAATTGTGTTGTATAAATAACAGGTAGTCGGCTGCAAGAACAACGAACGCACAGCGGTCACAAAATTGTCGCGACACACGTCTCGTACGTTGAATTTCCGAAAAACATCTGACATCTGACTGATTGACTGAGTCCAGTGACTGACTGAAATTTGACTTGTATGAATGGATTGAAGTTGAACAAGATTCACTGAATGAACCTAGCTATGATTCTGTTGTGTTGCCAGTATAAATCTAGATTTTGCTTTGGAAAAAGGAAATAAATGTGCTCAGAACGTTCCGTACATTAGGATGTAATTGATACGAAAACTTCATACGATGCTCATTTTAAACTGCAAAATGCAAAATTATAAATTATACAAATACAAATATTAATTGGTTACTTCAATGTCAATAAGTACTTTAATTAAATAAAAAAAGCAGTGTTCGTCGATATATTTCAACTTTAGTAAATAATTAATAATGAAAAATTATCGGTTTCAAGCTACAATATTTTAAAAGTTACCAAAAGTGTGGTGATGATTTATTAATCAAATAATAAGGATGTTCTGATAAAAATCTTAGATCTTAATAATAATGATTTAATCAAGTGTAGTATAATTCTCTACGTTACACCTTATTTATCTCATTGTACAAATAAATTTGTACGAGCTCATGCTCAAGTATGTATACCTATTAGAAATAATGTGATCTTTATAGTGGGTATTCTGATTTACTATAGATGAAACACTTTACCGTAGAAGACAGTGTTACAATTCAAATTTTAGTTTAGATTACAAGGTTATTTATAATACTTTTACTATATATATAATGTTAAGTTCTATTATAAACTATAATTTAAGACGTTGGCCAAAATAATAAAATAAGATATTATTATAATGTTATTATGTCCTTTATTTTGTAACGTTGCAATTTGACAACTTTGACAGTTAATTCTACTTAATATTCCAGAATATTGCAACACTGACAATACGTCCATTTTCTATCATTTAGCAAACTCAAAAAAACGACGTCGAAAAAGAATTCCTTTTTGTCGGTTGAATTAATATTTCTTGTCGTTAGATGATGTGAATTGCCATAAAATAAGTGTTATAAGTTTGATTTTTATAGAATATCTGAATGTTGTAAGGACAGGAGTGTAACGGTAAGTTTGTCGTCATTTGAGGCATTTTGTTTGTGTTACGGCGAGAAAGTAACCGTTGTGGGGCGGTTGCAGTGTTGTATTGTGTATAATGCGATCTAGTTTCACATCTCGCATTTTATTGGGCACGGCTATAAATGACCCGTTGGTAATTAAAACTTAGTTCCGCTGTATTGAAGACTGCGGAGTTGATCCGTTGAAAGTATGAGACCCCATTGAGGCCGTTGAATCATCATATTTAGGCTTTACGTCTTCGAATATTACTCACTTTTATGCCAACTACGTAGAAAATAAAGTGGGTACATTGATAAAGAAAGAATAAAGATTTTACTCAAATATTTAATCAAGCATTTACTTATACATTTTAGTATAAATAAGACAGTGTCTTGGTTTATTTCTGCTGACAAATTACTAGCCGTATTTGTAAGTGTTCGATATTCGATAAGTTAATCAAAAACATCTGCATCCACTGCAGTCTTGACCTTGTGTAAGTACAACAAAAAGGTCAGCATGCATATGCAATTACTAAATGAATTCAGGGTTGACTGCACTCCATATAAGGGATGTAATTTTATTGTCTTAACTTAGCCAAAGATATTGTATGTTTTGTCAACCTTTTTTTGAATAAATTATGTTTCATACATTTATTTAGTAATAAATTAACATTGATATTTTAAGGACATTCTACATTAAATTTATCAGTGTGAGAGAATATTATATTACCTACTTATGGAAAGTTATTTTATTACACTAAAAACAGCTACTTTATCAAATGATAATCATATTTACTATTGAATATCTTATTGATGAAATTAAGTACACTTTCTGTTGGAGAAACTAGGCAATCCACAAGGGAATTGATTGATGCCTTTCTTTTTCTTTCATTCTATAAGATATGACCACAGTTATTAGTAACTTGTGAGTGATACAAACACAGTTAAGAAAAGCATTTGTTTAGTTAGTCTGCGTTAGAAAATTAAGGATCAACAGAACAAATATCAAAAGTAACTTATAAGTTAAGTAATTGCTTAAAACTTTTTCCCATCAGTCCTGAAATCAAACTTATTGAAGGCACATAACCATGGAAGATGAGAATGAGTACAAGAAGTTACCAACGGATGAAAAATGTGTCCACAAGCTGTGGAAAGCTCGGGTGGCCGGCTACGAGGAGGCCATAAAGCTTTTTAACCAGATTGACGATGAAAAATCCCCAGAATGGAACAAATACCTCGGTCTGATAAAGAAATTTGTCACCGACAGCAATGCGGTGGCTCAGGAAAAAGGTATGTTAAATATATTTGTATATTACACATGAGTTCTTAGTGGGTTTATGATTTCTAATATTATTTTTCATGTAAATGTAAGCTGATAAATGAATTGTCAATCTTCTTTATTGTGAATATTCACTATTGTTTATAGACAAAATAAGAAAAGAACAGAGGAAAAAGAAAGTAAATAATTATTTATTTATTAATAGGACATCCAACACAGATAAATTAATGTTCTAATTCTCAAGCTTTTAATGTGTGTAGTGTAACTATAAGAAGAGGGTGCCACAACAATAATAATAAGTATAGCTGAATTAATTTCATCTACTGCACTACTACAAAAAATATTACTAAGTATCAATCTACCTATTTTCTAAAGTATACATTACTGATACTGGATATAAATACTTCAATAAATTACTAAAGAGATTGGAGAATGGCAGTCTTAGTCATAGGTACAATCAATTGTCCGATTGTCTGGATCTTGATTTATATTTCCTGGAGTTACATTATTCAATGTACATATCTTAATTTACATTTGTCATTATTCACTATTGTTATTGTTCATGGTTATGATGGATATACCTTTAGGAAATAAAACTAATATTTATATTTAGACAGAAGTATTAATAATTGTTATTTGGTTTTCAAATTCATAGACTAATATGTAATGTGAATTATGTAAATGCAAATACATAATGTAAACACATTCCCAGACATCTAAATCAGCAAAGGATGGCTTGATTATTGTGTCTAGGAATTTATTGAGTTATTTAAAAATTATAATATGCTACCATACTTGTATCTTTATAATAATAAATGATTCATTATGTTCTGTGACTAGGATATGCAAATCTTACTGGGATGCCTTTTTTCTGCATCATAAACATTGCAAAGACCTTGTTGCTTCAATAACAATGTAATTGTTATTTATTATTGAGTGTGTATGCCCTCTTATTTATTGTGTGAGATATGGGTAAACATTTTTTTTTCCAATTAGTTCTTACTTGAAAGGAACCTTAAAACTTATGTTTAATATTACCTCAATAGGTTTAGAAGCGGCTTTAGTGTTTGTGGAGAACTGTGGCCATGCCGGCAAGACGACGGGTGAGGTTATGTCCGGTATTGTGGCAAAATGCATAGCCGCACCAAAAACAAAGACTAAGGACCTTGCCCTACAGGTAATAAGACTGTTATTCTTCTGTAAAGTAGTTTAAGAGTCAATATTCTCTTTCTATCTTCTCTTTTCCTGGTAGATTTCATATTTTCTATGTCTATGTGCAATGGTAATAACTGCTCTGCTGTTATCTATTTAAATAAAAAGAGTATGTACAGATTATAAGGGCTATATATATTTCTTGTATGTGTTATTAGAAATTGGTACTTATTAACAATGTTATCTGCAAATACGTGCCACAGAGTAATCAGCAAATTTAAACATCATTTTTAAGCAATAATTTCATAGTTGCTTCATTATTTCATTTACATTTAGTTTGTATTGAATTTTCATAATGAGGTTGAAAATCCCAACAGATATTGTACCATTATGACTACAAATTTGCTGCAGTGTAACAATGATTTGACTGCAATAATCGCATCTATTAGCTAAAGTATGGAACATAGAATCTTGTCTCAATTCAATACTCCTTTTCAATTTTAAATGGTAATAACTATGTACCGTTTAGCAGGTCAAGTTTTGAATAAATTTACAATTAGTTTTTCCATTTCAATGGTTGTGTGACCTGCTTTTATTCAGTTAAACATGGAAGTAAGTTCTTAAGAATGCATTACAATTGTATGCTAGCATTTTTAAAGATGGTATGCCTGAAAATGTAAATTATGTAGTTCAAATCAATATTTTTATTTATTTAAATATGTATTACGGAAGTAGACAGAAAGACATATAGCTTTATGTTAACAACTGTCTACTTATTGATGTTAGAGACTAAGTCACAAATGCATTACCATCCGAAATATGCAACAAATCTGTTGAATGACTGTATAACAATAGAATAAAATCAAGTTAAACATCATTGGTTGATATAAAACCTAGTGACATCATTGGTTTATCAACCAGGTCAACCAAAAAGAAAAATTTGGTTTTGAAGTCTGCTACATATGACAATCAAATACATTCTGTTTTAGGTAACTCTTATGTACATAGAAATAGAAAAACATGAGATAGTTGAGGAGGAATTGTTAAAAGGCATGGAACAAAAGAACCCTAAAGTGGTAGCAGCTAGTACGGTGGCATTGAATACTGCACTCAAACAGTTTGGCAATAAAGTCATAGCTATCAAACCTATGGTCAAGAAAATACCCGTATTGCTGGCAGACAGAGATAAGACTGTCCGGGATGAAATGAAAGCTCTAGTGGTTGAAATGCATAGGTGAGTGGTTAAAATTAATTTCAAATTTTAGAAGACTATTTCAAGCTTATGTGTATGCTCTTTTTTGTATGTTTCTTTGAGACACCATAAACCAAATGGCTTGATCAATTTTAATATATGAATATGAAGTATTATGCGATTTGTTTCCATTGTCCAAGTACCATTATGCAATACATTTATTTTTTATCTCACTTCCCCAACCTCAAAAAAATAGGTAGTAAACGTTTTTTTGTTTTTATCTAAAGAATATAGGGGAAAAAATATACACAAATGATCATTAATCTTACTTTCGTCCTTTCATTAATCTGTCTTCCGGTGTAGCAACGCCTCAGTAATGCCGTAATGCCAATGTCCAAGTGGGGCAATGACTACACCATTATGCCTCCCTCATTAACGTTTTAATCCACAGATGGATAGGACCAGCAATAGAGCCTCATATAGCATCACTACAAGCTGTGGTGCAACAGGAACTAAGGGAATCTTTTGGGGCCGGAGGAGGAGCGCAACCGACGCGGTATCTCCGTTCCCAACAGAATAGAGTACGAGATACACCCGTTACTGACTGTACTGATGGTAAGTGGAAAGTGATGCTAGAGTGAGAGGTTATAGGTTGTCTCTGTCATACGGAAAGCGAAGCGTTTAATACCTGCGTGGAGTAGTCATATGACAGATAGATGTTTAGTTTTGGATTAGGGATGTTAGTGATGTTTTATTATTGTTATGCCATTTGCGATATAGGGAATACCAGTGTTTACGTATATTTTAAGTCTTTTGTAAGCTACAATGTAACTGTAAATTTAAGTTACAATGTCGTTTTCTTTTCTCTTGTATTGTCCTTTGTATACCATATATTTATGTATATTTGGAGAAATGTAAATTTTATTGTAAAAAATATGTTTTAACTTTATTATTCTGTCAATAACTTTTGTAAATATGTCTTGTAAACATGCGAGTGAAATAAGTTTTAACAGTGACGCAATCATCAACTTTAGGAGCTGTAGAAGATGATGATGCAGAGACAGCTGGTGGTGACTCCGGAGACATGGATCCCTATGACCTGTTAGACCCGGTGGAGATCCTCTCCAAGATCCCGAAAGACTTCTATGAAAAGCTAGAAGCTAAGAAGTGGCAGGAGAGGAAGGAGGCCCTTGACTCGCTGGAGAATCTGCTCAAGACTGCACCGAGGCTAGAACCTGGGGACTATGCTGATCTAGTCCGAGCGCTCAAGAAAGTAAGTACAAATTTTTGTTGTAAATTAATAAGAAAATATATTGGTTATTTCTGTCAACTCTAACACATGCTTGGCTTGTTCTTGTACACATAACTTAAACCTACTGACATCTGATAAATAAAAGATTATAACAAAATTTAATTTCATCATCATTTAGTTATTTTACTAATACACTTATGAATGTTATTTTGGTCTTACCACCTTTACAAAGAGTTGTTTTGTTATTGTTAAGAACGAACATAGTAAATAACTCTGTAGCACATCTTATAAACATCATTGTTAAACATGTTACTAACTTTATAATCTATTCTGTACTTTCACAAGGCATTTGACCGCTCTATTAAGTAAATCACTTAGAAATCTTTCTTCCAAAAATGGTTGTAATACGTCCAATTGTTTTCAGGTGATATCAAAAGACACCAATGTGATGTTGGTAGCCCTGGGTGGTAGGTTACTGGGCATGGTGGCCAGTGGGCTTCGAGGAAAGTTTTCTCCATACGCTGTGGCCTGTGTTCAGGCCATTCTGGAGAAGTTTAAAGAGAAGAAGGTTAATGTGGTGACCGCCCTGAGGGATGCCATTGATGCTATATATCCGTGTGTGAGTATCATTTGATATTATTATTATTATACTATATTTGCAGGCGAGTTTGTATGTGTGTATGTATGTCTTTGGTATGCTCTACAGTTCAAAAAGCTTGACGGATTTCAATGTGTAAGTTGTCATTGGATTCATCTCCATAGTGAGAGTGATAAAGCTGTAAATAATTTTTCTACACAATTCCTGTATTAAATAGTATGTGCTCCAGTAAGTTGAATGAAAGATAGTGTATGTTATATACAACTGTGATGTTAGTTTTACATAGCTATATTATCATGGCAACGAACGTAGTTACGAAATGCTAAGCTATCCTACTGCGAACAGGTATTAAAATTAAAATCCATTAAACTGAAATAAAAACTATAAATCTAATTATAATATTTCTCTAATCCTTGTGTATAAATTTAGATTTATACTCAATCTTAAGATGTTCTTGAATAAACTCGACCGATAGTAATGCTAAATACTAAAATAGCTATTAAGATACAAGCAGCTATTGTTTTATTCGGGTAGTGAGATACTTAAAGCTATTCAAGCTAACTATAGCTGGAATAAGTAGAGTAAGTTCAAGGTGAAGAGGGCCACTAGTTCGCATCGAGATAATTATGCCAGATTGTTTTGTTTTTAAATAGCTATGTCGAGTTTTGTGTCGTACTTATATGTAAATATACTTTCGGATATTAGGACCGAGGCACTATATTTTGTAAGATATTTAGATTAATATTATATTGAAATAACAGGCATGTAAATATATCTGTGTAAATTGCAGGCATCTAAAACCCTGCGTTTTTTTTCTTCTAAATACTTGAAATAGTAGGTTAGAAAAAAATTGGGTGGCCGGATACTAATGTCCCGTGGTGTATTTCGTTTATTATCGAAGTAAAAATTTGTGACTCGAAGGAACAAGTTTTATATTGTTTAAAATTATCGCGATATGCGTAAGAATCTCTGAAAACCTGCCACACGACGAGCCACTTCTTATTGATATAAATACTTATTTATAATAGTTGTTTTAATAGCTGTCCTGTTTGTTCATGAATCTTGAAATGTTTACAAGTTCCATGTTTAATATTAGAGGTCAACAGTTTCGAATTGGTGTCAAACAATTTTCGTGTTTCGAACTCAAAGAAATGTTACTTATGAACCTTGACACAATGCATATATTTTATTCTTTCTCATAAAAATGATGTTCCTCATAATTTTCGCTCGACGTACATAAGTGCAAAGAATATATTTACGGTAATACATTGAGATGTTTTGTCAGATTTGTATATAGCAAGATTACCGAAGTGTAATGTCACGACAGAGGTGACACGTTCGTTCATTCAGACGTGTCACGCGACGGAACACGTGCAGTCACGTCAGTACACTATGTAGGTGTACCCTCAAATTGGATTGTCGTATGCTCGAACCGAAAGAGCGAACTATATTACAGTAATCCATAACGATGTAGCATTTTCAAATACATTTCCCTTAATGTGATTATCGGGCGAGAGGTAATTGTGACCTTTTGGTGTTGGGTTATTTAGGATTTTTTGATAGATAGACACTTTATCGTTTATACACCACATAGAGAAAACATAAAAAACATATTATTTTTAGTCGGCATTTGAAAAATATATCAACTGAAAATATAGGTACCCTTGACTTTGTGTGATATGAAGAACAATTGACATAATTATAGGTGTTTAGACGTTTTATGTATGACCTGAATATTACCACATCCTGCTTGAAATCAAATCTAAGTCTCTTCATAATGTTAATGTCAAGTGAAGTAAGAATCTCGACTGCAAATCGTTGCTTAGCATGAGATAATATTGGCAGTATGCCAGTAAATATTGTACAATAAAATGACCATTGAAGTACTGTCGACAGGGGCTAACATTTTATGTAATAGCTTGAACCATTGTCAATTTAATATAGCCTGAAATAGACATACTATTTGTGTCGCCTAGTTACTATGGGTTAGGGTGTATTTTAAGTATTTCATACGATAATAATAGGGAAGGGGTGTGAGTCCCGTATGTTATATTTATCACATAACATAACTGTTATATGTTACGTGATCATCTATTTAAGATATGACTAAATAATCATCTTATTACCTATACTGTAAAATATTTATTTTTGCAAACATTAATTATAATGAAAATTAAACTATTTCTTTATTTAAAAAAAAACGGTTGAGTAATGAATTATTGTATTAGGTATTAAGTAGTAGTAGTAGGTGTAGGTAGGTAGTAGTAGGTAGTTCATACGTATGTAATATAGACTGGTCATGGTCTATTTGTATTTGTAACACGATACAGCAAGGTACATAACTGTTCAGTTAACTTGCTGGATAGTTGTAATCGAAAAATGGTTAAATTTTAACTTAATATTTTGCAACTTAATTGGTTTACATGAAAATTTTCATCAATAAATATTTATTTTTTATTATAATTTTTTTAGTTTCAATTCGTCATTTGTTTATGATTCAACCTTCATGTAGATAAAAAAGAGCCATTAATTCATCATCGCTACCCACAACTGTCCCACTGCTGGGCTTGGGTCTCCTCTCATAATGTGAGGGGTACAGGCGATAGTCTACTATGAAATACACAGTTGTTATGATACAACAGTTTTCGCTCAATTTAGAGCAATTACTACGTGTAGTAGAATTGACATTAATTTGACACTATATTTGTTTCAGACGAATCTCGAAGCGATAATGGAAGATATGCTAGCAGCGTTCGACAATAAGAACCCTTCAATCAAAGCGGAAAGCGCTATATTCCTGGCGCGTGCGCTGTGTCACACGCAACCTGCTGCCTTCAACAAAAAGCTCATTAAAGCTTACGTCGCCGGATTGCTGAAGCTGCTTGAAAGCGCTGGTAAGATTGCTTTTTTTAGGGCCTGGAATTAGGGCCTTTTAATAGGGTATGGAAAATTGCACCTTAAGAGCGCTGTTTTAAGAATCAAATTACCATGCAGTAGAATAGATAAGTCTATAGGTAGAATCTAACCAATGAAACGGTTATGCAGCAAGATTAAGGTTTGTGAATGAGTGTGAGTGATTTTGTATACAAGCAAAACTTTCGACATCTAAAAAATACGTATCTGAAAATTGTGGATTCTGCAACATTCGTAGTTTTATATTGTATTTTAGTATTTCTCTTAGAATACACACAGTTTCCCATTTGGGAAGTGTCATGGTTACAAATTACAATTCAATTACTATATACTACAAATTACAATTCATCTTTTTGTACATAGTTTGGGAGGTATGGTTGGGATAATATACCCATGGGCCACTTTGACCAGACAAGATCTATTGTAGCTATTTGCACCTATTGTAGCTATTTGCACATAGTTACAAATTTTTTGTAAAAAAAATCATCTTCAAAATACCGGTCTCAACTACTCAAACCCTCATTGGTATTCAATTGCGGACATTCATCCGATTTTCGGTTTCAATGTCAATGACAAACATCATTGACAATACACGATTCATACTAAAGCCAAACGCGAGCAAAACCAATTCACGTGCGTAAGCCGCTTATATTGTGTCGGACATGCTGAAATAAAAGAAATTTGGAACTCCTACGATATAAATTGGATCATGATGTCTGTGAGATTACACTGATCGTACGTGACTGGTTACATATCGTTAGATCGTCACGTGACGTTATGTATCGTTGTATCGTCACGTTTGTGTGATTGTTATTTACATTGTTGATCGTTTGATGACCACTGTTGGGTAAGGTAATGTTTGCTGACGCGTCATATTAACTTGTTTCTATGTCCTATGTTATGTTACCTTTACTGCTCATAGGATACCATAATTATTATAATTAGGAAGATTTTCGTAAATTAAATAAAAAATATATAATATACTTGATAGAAGTTTTCACTAATAATTATAATCGCCCTCCGACTATAATATTAGACTAAATTAGGAGAATTAGCGGATTCAGAATTTTAAGGTCTAATCCAAAATTCTGTGACTTACATTGTTGACGAATTCTTTAACTTATTCATGCCAAAAAATAAAATCTCGAATCCATCAATCTCAACCATTATCAATGAAAGCACTATCTCAAGAGTAGATTTGCTTATAGCATTAATGTGTAATCGACATGTGAGATAAGAATTGCCATCCTAAGATCAGTAACCAGCACCAATAGTCAATACTTCATTTAAATATCACCATAGTGACAACGACACGATACCGACAGCTTTTATTCCTTTTCACACTTTCATAAATCCTTAAACCTGTTACGTGGCGTTCTTACACAAATATGTTGCTGTCGTTGTCGAGTTCAAATGAAGAGTGTATCTAAATGTCGTTCATAGATCCGTCGGTACGAGACGCAGCGGCAGAAGCACTGGGCACTGCGACCAAGCTAGTAGGTGAGAAGAACATCGCGCCACACATCGGGAAAATAGACAACCTCAAAGAGCAGAAGATCAAAGAGTTCGCTGATAAGGTATGAGAGTAGTTACCATTGCAACTGTAGGTTTTATTTGCTTGTTTATTTTTACGAGTTCATTTGTTTTGTAATTGTTGCGACCTGTAAATCGGTAGTTTGCTTGACGAACGGACGAACAGACAGTCAAACAGACAATAATAAAAAAAATATAGATATCATAGATAGTATGAATGATTGTAATGAAAAAATTGGATGTTGTTTTTTCTTTTTAAAACGAGTCTTAAAAGTCATTATTTTATTTGGTCATAGGCCGTGATCGAAGGGAAGGTATCAGCTCCGAAGAAGGAAAGTAAACCGATTGACTCTGTACATTGTAGTTTTTATTATTATTAGGTAGTATAGATAATATGAATAATTGTAATGACGAAATAGACATTTTATTTTTCTCTTCTAATTAATCAGTGATTAATTTATTTGGTCCCAGGCGGTGATTCAAGTGAAGGTTTCGGCTCCGAAGAAGGATAGCAAGCCGAAAGCACCCGCGGCTTCAGCTAAGGGTGACGGGAAACCCACCGCGGGTTCGGCTCAACCCAAGCCTGTTAAGAGACCGGGATCAGGTAAGTCGTGTCTTAAAATAATTAGGATTTTATAGGGCTTTATTATTACCTCAGAAACATTGTAATTCAAGTTCTTAGAGGGTTTTTGATTTGAAAGGAGGGTTACATTTAGCATGAGATTTATTAGAGTAAGCATAAGTTAGCAGCGTGGTTTGGATACAAGAACTTTTACACCAAAGCCACTTCTGTCCATCTTGGGTCTTTGTTACATAGATCGACAAAATAATGATGTTTAAAATTTCGCTACAAAATAGATTTTCCATGATGGCAGTAGATGAAAGTCTAAGAGCGAAATCCTTTGCTATTGTTTGTTCTTAAAACATCTTTATTAATCATAAATTATATAAATAAATATTTTGCATTGCAAAATACAAAACACATACAAAAAAGTTTATACAATAAGCTACTGCACCTCTTTAAACATACTTAATGAGGAATCCTATATTTTATGCTATTGCTCAATTGAAAACGGTACTTTGACAAGTGTCTATCAGCTAACTAAACTAATCCTTTTATATTGCAGCAGTAAAGAAGCCACTAGGTACTAAGAAGGCCACAGGACGAGCCCAGCCGAGTCCTCCCAGAGAACAGGAGCTGTCTCCGGAGGAAGTTGATGCGCAAGCTGAGACTTTGTTCCCGGCTGATGTTGTTAATGGTAAGTGATGATGATGTTGCTGATGATTGTGACTGTTTCGTTTTAGTCTAGTATCTTCTGATGTTTGTACTGTCTATAAGCGATGATGGGTACTTATTATAATTTCTACTTTATTGACGAAAAGTTAAAGTATGGGTAATATTCTTCTTCGTGCGTACACGTGGGTGCGTACGTACGTGCGAGCGTGCGTGCATGTAATAAAATAAAAGTAGTGTATGTATACTGCTATGAAAGAGAAAGATACGTATAAGAAAGTTAAAAATGTTTGAAACGTCAGCGTTAAATATTACATTAGGTTTTTGTATCCATTCTTAACAATCATTCATGATATATAATTTCAATAGTGTAATCTTAACTTGTGATCTCGTCCACAGGTCTAATTGACAGCAACTGGAAGACCCGGCTATCAGCAGTGCAGTCATTCCATTCCACAGCTCAGGGTCTGACCACAGCGGACACTTCGGCACAGGTCTTGTACCGGGTGCTCAATAAGAAACCAGGCCTCAAAGACACCAACGTCCAAGTCCTCAAGGCCAGGCTGGAGGCCTGCAAGTATATCACAGAGAACTTCCCTGTTTCCACGTGAGTTTTCTATGTTTTTTACACGACAGCGTAAAGGGGGGTTCGACGTAAGGAAAGATATTTGATTCGTTATCATTATCAGAATGATATAGGCTATGATGTTTTTGAAAATACGCCCTAATTTTCGGCAATCCGTTTTTTTTGTATGTCTATACATTAGTAGTAACCCATAAGAGTTTTCTTGTCTAATTTACTATGCTACAGAATGTAAATCATACTTCAAAAGTTTCATTATAAAGGCTTGTATTGCTATATTTTTTATCAACAGTACCGCAGCAGACTTTGTACTCCAAGATGTGGTAACGAAACTAGGAGAGGCCTCCTGCTCAAGTATATCAGCGGACTGTCTCACCGCTCTAGCGGAGGCCTGTGGCCTCGAACACGTGTTAAACGAAGGCCTCACATTCGCTATGGATTCGCAGAAGAATCCTAAAGTACAATCGGAAATGTTTAATTGGATGTCCATTGCGGTCAAGGAATTTGGTTTTACGTGAGTATAGAAACTTTATTTTAAAATAATTGTTGTTGCGTTTTCTAAGTAATGGCAGTAAAGCTTGAATAAATTATATAATTATGGAGTTCACTGATTTATTTAACAAGAAATAGTAAGTGGCTTAAAAGATGCTTTGTAAAGTAATTTAGGTATTGAATTAGATTTATTCATGTGAAATATTTACTTAAAATGCATATGATTTTCATTTTGCACAACTACCGCGGATCATCATTATTTTATTGGTGGTGTTATCCGATAAGTTGTGCTACATCAAATACAAAAGTACCTGTGATGTTGCTTTATTGGCAACATAATTAGTGCTTTTGTAAACATATTTTACTAACTTGTAGTTTGTGTGTGAGTGCGTGCGTACATGCGTGCATGCGTGCCTACGTGTGTGTGTGTGTCTTCGGCCACATTACTACTATAAAGTTATAGACCACTCGTTATTATTATTCGGCAATCGTGTTGGTACGACCAATCTTTCAGGGCAAAAGAAAGCAATCATTAAGTGCTAATGTTTAGTTTATTTTATACCATAATATGGTACATCATATGTTACAAAACCCGCATCCTTTACTAAAACTGGTTTTTTTTCCTTACAGAATGAATGTGAAATCTATAGTGGCACATTCAAAGAAGGCATTATCAGCAACTAATCCGAACGTTCGGACGTCTACCGTGAATTTCCTCGGCATACTATCGTTGTATGTGGGACCGTCTCTCATCAATCATTTCGACAGCGAGAAAGCAGCTACCAAGCAGCTTATTAGCTTGGAACTTGATAAACATGCTAATAGCTCCCCTCCTACGCCTACTCGACAGCTAGGAGTAGTTAGTAAGGTATGTCAGTTTATATATTTTTTTGAGAGATAATAACTGCCTAATTATATGTAGAAAAGCTGCAAGATACCAGTAATGGTCAAGGCATTATTAATGTCTTCCCGGCCAAAAAAAAGTATTAGGTTTTATGGAAAGACCATGGTAGTTAAACCAAGAAGATTCACAGAAAGATAATAAATGTTAATTTATGATTAATTTACGAAGCCTTATTAAACATCTTTTTTTTTATTTACGATACTCTGGCGTATGAATTGTACTGTTATAGCGACATTGTTACCAAGTTTTTAAAGGTCGCAACAACCCTATACACGTACTCATTTGGTTATAGTATAGTGATTGGGTGCAACAAAATGGTGATATAAAATCCGTGATACCAATTCCAGTCGGCAAGTAAAGGCTCGATGCGTGATGAAGTCGAGGATATAGAGGAAGTGGTGGAGGACGAGCCGCCGGTCGCCGATGATAACCGACCGCGGACGGACATCGCGCCGCTTATCACTGACACGCTTGTTGGGGAGATGAATGATAAGAACTGGAAGGTACGTTTTCACTAATCACTTAAGGATGATTCACGTCCACCGTGCGTCGGCCGAGCCAGTCATTCATGTTACACCGGGCTGTTTCGGTGTATTCTTATATCTGTGTATGTGTTTTGTTTGGTGGCCCGTGCCGGAGCCGTGAAACAATATCCACCGACATTTCAACGCCGTGTCCCGGCCGTGCCCGGACGGCGCACGGTGTAGCGAGAATCATCCTTTATACTTCGTGTTTTTAATTTTTACTTTGCACCATTGCTGCTAGGAGGGTATTGTTTTTAAAGTGTATGTATTAATGTCTATTCGCGCGTTCTGGAGCAGTGGTTCCTGGCCTTATCAATATTGTTACTTCCTGTGCTGTATGAGAAAAATTTATTTTACCCCGTCTTTAAAATGTCATCAAAAAAACAATACAAGTTACTTTTTTCTTTATTTTGTTATTTTACAATCCTAATAATTAGGTCATTGTTATCCCCGTAAAACAGCTCATTTACCCCCGCAGGGGTAATTACTCCCAGGTTATGGACCCTAGAGTCTAAACGGCTAGACAGATTTCAAGATATAAGAGTGTTATTGGAGTGTCTTTGATGAGAGTGGTAATATTTTTTTGAAATACCCCCGAAATTACATGTGCTATGAATATGCTCACTACCATCTCACTTAATAGAAAATGGTGATGTAATACACGTTGTCGATATCTCAGAAAGGATTGATCGTATTTATTACCATATTTTTTTTTTTTATTATTTATCTCCAACAGGTCCGCAACGAAGCGCTAGACAAAGTAAAAGCGATAATCACCTCTTCTTCGCCTATCAAACCGTCGCTAGGCGAGTTGCCGGCCGCATTAGTAGCTCGTCTACTGGATTCTAACTCGAAGCTGGCCCAGAGCGCGCTGCAGATATGTGAACAGCTCGCGACGGCTTTGGGACCGAAGTGTAAACAGCATGTACGGACTTTCTTCCCGGCGTTCTTCCAAGGTTAGTAGTACCTATACATAGATTAATGCCTATAGCTGGGCCATTACAAACGTGCAGGCTACGACATCAATCATTTTATCATATCTCTCGATCACACTTATAGGTATATCGGAACTCTCGCTGGAATGTGGGACTGAGAGTTCCGATATACCTATAGGTGTGGCCGAGAGATATGATAAAATGATTGATGACGTGGTTTGCACGTTTGTAATGGCCCAGCTATAGATGTTCCTATAATATAATATTGTCGTAAATTGCAATTTTCCAGGAGAGTTTTAATGTTTTAGAAAGATAAAAAAGACCTAATTTGATGATTTATTTCGTACATATGTATAGGAAAAAATTGCTCACGTAACTGTTGGAGGTTGCTATATAGGTAGTAATTTTATAATAACAATCTGTCTGTTTGTTTGTACAGCGTTCGGTGACAGCAAGGCGTGGNNGGGTCGCCCACGCTGCGGGCCGCGCTGCTGCTGTGGCTGGCTGAGAGACTGCCTGACGGTCAGTAACGGGATTTGTTGGATCAATTGTTCCTTCTCAAGTACTCTTATCACTGACAAGCAGTGATAGCCTAGTGGTTTTTTACGTTCGTTCGTGTTCGTTCGAACGAGAGTTCGTGGGTTCAAATCTCACGGCACCCCCTTCTTATTTAAAAAGTTATGTGCGCATTATATACATATACTAATATCACTTGCTAAAGAAAACATCATAACGCAGGAAAACTGCACACCTGAGAGTTCACCATAAAATTCTCAAAGGTGTGTGCAGTCTGCCAACCCGCAGTTGGCCAGCCAAAATCATAAATATGAAAACTTTTGTAACAAGAACGAATATAACTAAAATCTAAATCAACTATATCATACACAGTACCATTGAAGTCATTTCCTCGTGAGGAGTTGTCAGTGTGCGTGCCGATACTGTTCGCGTGTCTGGAGGACCGCGCCGCCGACGTGAGGAAGGCGTCAGCTGACTGCGTGTTACCCTTCATGCTGCATCTGGGGTACGAGGCCATGCACAAGCAAATGGACAAATTGAAGGTTGGCATCGAACACTTTTACCTAGAACTTTCTTATTTATTCAGTAAATTAAGTAAGTAAAGTTGTAATGATTGATGCATTCATTGAAAATTGTGTAGTTTTAAACGTTGCTTGGGAACTGGATTCTGAGTTATGTTCGATAAAACTTCCGTGCCCCCAGATTACGGCTGATAACTAACTAACGGTAGGTTACTCATATTTATCATGTACTAACAGAATAGTTAAAATAACATTGTCGACGCAATCGAGTTTGTAGTGACCTTGAGTAGCGGGTCACAGGTTCGATTTCCGGGCGAGGCAAACATAATATAGTTAATAGTGCTATACAACCTTGATAAATGAAATTCTAGTGCAAAAGTATGTGTGTGTAAGCTTGTATTATAATTTCCAGCCAGGTTCAAAGGCCGTAGTACAAGCAGCGCTGGACAAAGCTCGCCCCAACCTCCCCGTTCAACCGTTACCCACTAAGAACAAGAAGGAAGAATCGCGGAGTGTCAAATCAGCTGGTGCTCTCAAGAAAGAAACTGAGAAAAAAGGACAACCGGGTAAAGCTAAGGTGCGTTTATAGCTCTGTAAGGTGTGTTTATAATATCGATAAAATATTTTTAATATCAAGAATATTTACAATATATAATACATACTTATATACATACATCATGTAAAACATTGGTAAACAAGGATCACAAAAGAAGATATTAAAGTAACTTTCTTACCAGTCTACAATTGGCTTACTTCCAATAGGCAAGTAATTATAATTAATCACATTTTTGATATTTTTGTTACAAAATAAAAGTTTATTTCAGGGTCCGGCTAAGCCCGCATCGGCGTCAAGCCGCGGTAAGAAGGACGATGAAGATTTCTCTCCGCTACTACCAAATAACAATGCGAAGAACCAGCGTATTATTGACGAACAGAAACTAAAAGGTTAGTTTTATATACGCATCTCTAACTTTCAAATAGCTATGTGCGTATTAGACACTAATTATCACTTGCTTCAGTGAAGTAATCGTGAAGAAACCTGCACATCTGCGAGTTCCCCATAGAGTTGTCAAAGGTAAAGTTAAGCACTTGGCCAGATTAATGGATTATGGCCTGTACCACTCACATAGAGAAAGGAGACTCGAGCCCAGCAGTGGGACTGTTATGGGTTGTGATGATGATGTTTATACAAGTCAATATTTACACGCTACAGTTTATAATAAAATTGTCTTGTTACAGTACTGAAATGGAACTTCACGACTCCTCGCGAGGAATTCTTCGACTTACTGAAAGATCAGATGACTGGAGCTGGTTTTAATAAGCAATTAGTCGCCAATATGTTCCACAGCGACTTCAGGTAATATATCACACATATAGGTACTTGAAACATTCTGAAAAAATTTAGTAAAGCAATTGAATTTGAGCTTTATATTGTGCTTGTTATGGTTGAATTTTCAATGTAGAATTTATGTATTATAAGCTAGTGCACTCACCATCTAAGATAACATGATCACTTGTGATAAGTGTCAAGCATTAACTTATTTTATGTAAAAAAAATAATCAATATTTTTTTTTTACAGATATCATCTCAAAGCATTAGAATCTCTCTCGGAAGACTTACAAGAGAATGGAACATCTCTCATGGCAAATTTAGACCTGGTGCTCAAGTGGATCACACTTAGGTTCTTCGACACCAACCCCTCGGTCATTCTGAAGGGATTGGAGTACCTGAGCATAGTGTTCCAGTACCTTATTGATGCTGACTACACTATGGCGGAGTATGAGGCTAATTGCTTCATACCTTATCTAGTGCTTAAGGTATGTAGGGTTAATTGACATGATTAAATGTTTATTTCTTATTTTTTTTCATTCCATATTGTGTTGAGAGTTATGTTAGAGAGGGTTCCCTTTATTTATGTGTTTGGATTTATAGATAATTTTGGTGAGTGTTGAATGAATGGAAAAATTATGTTACTGTATGACTAACAGTATTTATTGTTATAAAACAGCATTAGTTTTAAAATAAGTACACGATATAATTATGACTTGTTGAATCATATTTTATTTGGAAAGGTTTTTTTAGGCTGAGACTCTTGTGTATGCATTTTTAAACCAATTGTAAAGTTAATTTTATAACAACTTGCTTTTTTTAGGTTGGAGACCCTAAAGACACAGTGAGAAATGGAGTGAAAGCGTTATTCAAGCAAATATGCGTGGTGTACTCTGTGACTAAATTATTTGGTTATTTGATGGAAGGTCTCAAATCAAAGAATGCACGACAACGAGCAGGTAATTTATAGTCTAAACAATAATAAACCTTCTGCTGTTGATATTAGAGCTTATTTTACTATGTCAGTAGACTTGTTTGTTAAATGTCTGTTAATAAGACCTCATCTAGGTCTGTGTATCAAACTAATAGTAATGTCGAATTGGCTTTATTTAGAAAAATAGATGATTAGACTAAACTTCAAACAGTTCGTTCGTCCATTTATGACCTTGGTTCCTAAACTGGGCGTAACAAGGGATTTATTTATTACGATTGTGAAAAAAAGAAACAGTAAAAACCTACCTGTATTGTTTGTTTTGATAACATTGAAAAACGTGGTAAAATAAGTTTTTCTCCTAGATTACAAGGGTAAGGATATTATAAAGGTACGAAACCACTGATATATTTTTCAAGATTTTTGACATTG
>LGAG01000998.1:144764-159673 GCA_001278395.1 Lerema accius | reverse complement strand
GAGAGAAGGTGTACAAGATGATTGGACAGGTGAGCTTGATGACCCCGTGGACGGTCCCATTGATTACCTGTTAGAGTATGTATGTATGTTGTACCTCGTCGTTTTTTTCGTCGTGATTTAAAAGGTAAACAATCTTAGCACAACTTTTAATTTAAAAATTAGAAGTATACATACAGAAATATATTTTAACATTTAATTATTATTTATTCTTTAGTTTTTTTTTTATTTGTGTCTGACTTATTTTTAAATCGATAATTACAATAAAAAGACACTGTAAGATTGTTTACTTTTTAAATCACGACGAAAAAAACGAGGTATATGTTTATTTATTTGGTATGCCCTACAGTCGTTTAGACTTGACGGATTTCAATGTGTGAACTGTCATTGAATTTGTCTCTGGTAAGTGACATAGGCTATATTTTGAAATGGCAAAACAGATGGCTTAGAAATCGAACAAAACTACGATAGACATTTGTTGCCATATTATTGTCATACAAGTTTGTAAACGAGGATAATGTGGTAACGTCAATATTAATGCATTCCTACATACTAATATTGGTTCAATATTCATGTTTTGTATTGCCAGATATCGGACAAAGATCTATCTTTACTGGAAGAGCGGATAAAGCGAGCGGGTAAAAGTCGTCGTCGCGCGCCGCTCATACCGCTGTCAGCGAGCGGCCGGCCCGTACAACCCCCGCCCGAGGTTAGTACCCATTGTTGCACCCACTGGGTTCTTATAGCTGGGCCATTACAAACGTGCAGACTACGTCATGAATCATTTTATCATATCTCTCGTTCACACCTATAGGTATATCGGAACTCTCACTCCCACATTCCAGCGAGAGAATGATTGATGACGTAGTCTGCACGTTTGTAATGGCTCTACTATAGTGCGGTTTCAGACCAGCGTATCTTTCTTCACGTATACGGTCGTTTTAGCATACGCGCTTACACGTGCGCTACAATTACGTGCGATACAAATAATTCGAACGCCCATGAACTGACACATTTCGACGTGTTCCCTCGAACCGGTAATGGCGTCGTGTCAGTGTCAAAATAAATTCTGACGCTAATACAAGCGTTAACGCTCGTCCCTGTTGCGGGTGTGTCAAAAGGTGCGCCTATCTGTGCGTTCAGTGCGTCCAAAAACAAGCTTATATGTGCTTAAAATACGTAGACCTTAGAGTGCTCTCCACTACTCTAGAACCTAGGCATTTGTATGTACTACATTTAGGTTCCGTTCAGGCAAACCGGCTCGGAGGAGAGCAGATTTTTATCACAATGGAAACTCAGTTTTGTGTGACTGTATTTAGGTTTATTTTGGCACGTGCACTTCTTTCGTCACTAAGAGTGTGTGAAACAATAAAAATCGATACTATAAAAATCGAATAGTTTACTTCAATAGGCAAATTGTAAAATACTTTTCTTCAATTCGGTTTTACGTGTAAGCATTAATAGGTATTGATTATTTTGATAATTAAATTATTCAGAGTCAGTTACCTGGCGTATCTTGCGTAGTGTATCTTGGATAAACTGATATAATCGATGTGACCTTGCTACTATCAGTAATAATTGTATAATGATAGATAAGATATAGGTATATAACAATAAATAATGTATCCGCAATATTCGTCTAATGTTGTGTGCAAATTGTTAGAAAATATCTTTGTACTTGACTTTCCATCCATTTGATAATTTTTCCGTTTTCTGTTTGATTATTTTTTTTATCAAAATATTAGTGTAAATAGTGTTCTTTGACTTTTTGTTTTATGTAAACTTAAAGTTTTAAATTTAGTTTTCTAATAAAATCGGAAATTCTATTATACTGTATGATTTTCATGTGTTTTAAAAATGTTAACTTCATATAAAGTGCGATTCGGGTATAGATACATAAGTGCGAAGAAAAAAAATTTTGTAAGTTAATTAAGTGTACAGCAATAAGTTATGTAAACTTCAGTAAAATGATTTTACACACGAACAGAAACTATGCGGGATTATTTTAATGAAAATTTTGGAAATTATTTACTGAAAATTCTCTTTCATTTAGGCTTCTATTGAGAATGTTTGATGTATTATAATATTATGAGAAATATGATTATTTTGGTGTTATTAAAATTGTTGAAATTCAAACATGTATTAGTTATTTATTAGTAGCATGCATACTTTTCTTATATCAAGAAAATGATGTCAATGATCAATTCCAATTACACAGAACTCTTGTCATATACAACTCGATTACATAGAGAAAAGATGTAAAGTTATGATGGAGTAATATATCGATTGTACCTATCTTGTGGAACAGGAACAAGAAACTCCTCGTCGCGTCATATCAGTGGACACCGTCCCAGCCTGTGATTATGAGGAAGAGGAGATAGAGGAACAATTACCGCCTCCCGTACAGCCGTGAGTATACCTATTGCTATACCTCGTTTTTTTCATCGTGATATAAAAGGTAAACAATCATGGCACAACTTTTATATATTTCATTAATTTAAAAAAATATTTAGAAGTATACAGAAATTTATTTTAACATTAAATTATTGTTTATTCTTTAGTTTTTTTTTAATTTGTGTCTGTCTTATTTTTAAATAATGTTAATAATTAATATTAACAATTGAGTGTAATCAAGGACACTAGAATCGATTCACCTTGCATTTTTACCCGACTACGAAAGTAGGAGGGTTATATTTTCGAGTAGAGATATTATGTGTGTCCATTTCTTTGGCACTCTGTACAGCTAGAAAAACGGATAGAAAACATATATATTTATTCCTTCAATAACAACACTCATATAAATAACAGTGTTAAAATAAAGACACAACGAAAGAAAAGCTTCTTTATTGCATCATACTCGCCTTCATTATGATAGTGACGTAGGCTAAAAACATATTTTTATACCTGTATATCAATCCCCAAAAGTCAGATTTTTTGTTTAACTATTAATTATTACTTTTTTGCCACCTACACAATCCTAATCTTACATAACCCTATCAATTCCACAGTGCCCCACCGGAACCAAAAATAATAACGGGTCCATTCGGGCTGGACCCGGAGCTGATAGCCAAGCTGGATGCAGCTGTGCCAGTGTTAAGGCAACCAGACCTGCCCAAGCTGGACCTCAAGTTCCTGGATGAGCCGGTCCCAGCTTCCACTGTCAGAACTGTCACCGCACCTGTCATGGGCAGGTAATAGTCGAGGAGTTGTATGATGTCTGGAATGTCATGACTTGAAACTGATGATGATAAATGTCATATATTTTTATCATGAGTTATAGTGATAATGATGAGTGTTATGTATTTTTTTCATGATGATGACGATTGTAATGTATTTTTGTCGTATATAATTATGGATGACTGCCATAAGCTTAATTCAACTGTTGCGCAATATTTCAGTCATTGTCAAACTTCCCTATTGTTGATAGTAAATATTGGTTTAAATTCAGAGAATATATTTTTTGTAACTATAACAAGTCTATTGCACAAAGTTTATTTGTAAACTAGTATGACGTTTCTACGATATCTTTTAATTGGATACGCATTGATTATCGTGATTTTTGACATCTTGATACTTGTATTCCAGTATGGTGACAATGTCTCCTCCGCGTCACGCAGCGCCGCATCCGCTAGTGACGACGCAACACCAACACGTCCACAACCCGTCTTCGGTTGACGACTCGCAACTAGCAGATACCATACACTCTATATCTAGCCCGGATCTCAATGTAAGTATAAATAATTAAAGTAGTATAAACTGTCTTTAAAAACAGCTCTAAAATGTTGCTAAAACAAAAAATATCCTGGCATTTTTTATGTGAAATAAAATATTTTGCAAATTTAATTACTGCTTACTTCGTACGTATTTGTCGGTACGTTAGGGCTATTGTCATGTTTCGGATAATTCCTAGGTTTTTATTTTCAGGACCTGTCAAAAGTTACTTGGCTTCTCAGTAACAATAGTATCGTGTTAGTCGATTGTGAACTTTATGGTCAGTACTTAAAGTCTACATTTGTTTCCAGGCGGCGGTCCGAGCGTTGTCCTTGATCTCAGGCGCGTTGGTGTCGGGGCGCGGCGCGGCGCTGGCGGCGCACGAGACGCGCCTACTAGCGGCGGTGGCCACACAACTGCGGCGCCTGCGCACGACTCACGCCAACTCGCAGAACGCGCTGCCTGCGTATAAATATCTCGCGGGCGCTTTGACTACGGTAAGTACTATAATGATTGGGGTTGTCGTCCATTTATGTAAATAAATTCTAACATTTTTTTTCCTTTTATTACCTTGTTAAAACACTATAGCAAAATTTGGTAACTTAAAAAATTTTTTTGGGCTTATGCTTATTAAATCATTGGTTCCTGTAAGAATAACTTATTTTGCATTTTTGTTGTGAAAGTATTATAGATATATATTTTTTGTAGACGAAATCTTTACACATTACAACTGGACATAAAATTTATGGCCATTGGGAGCGTCAATTTTAATAGTCATATTTATATTCCACAGTTCTACGACTCAGCCGGCTGCGGGTCCCAAGTGAGCGAAGCCGCCCTATGCTCTCTCCTGGGCGAGCTGTTGCTGGTGCTGGGCGGGAACACGGCGGCGGGGGCGGGCGGCGCGGGCGGCGCCGTGTCGGACGGGGAGAAACTCGTGCGCATCCTGAACAACGTGTGCGTGCGCGTGTTGGAACACTCGCCGCGGACTGCGCTCTTGTGGTATGTTTGTAATAGAGGTTCTTAAAGTTTACAGTTTTTATTTTTAAATTTAAGTACAAATTATTTTGTACAAACACCCCAATATTAATTTAATTATGCTAAGAGTTTCATATGATTTTAACCTTTTTAATGTTAAAATATAATTATATAACAATGATGTAATAAAATAGGCTAGTTGTTGAGACTAATTGGATAATTCACTTTTGTCTTTTGAGTCAGTACTGAAATACAAGTAAAACGTGTTAACAGACTGAATGAGCTTAGCAAATTAATTTTACAGGATATATATTTATTTTCTACGAGCTGTTGCCCGCAGCTTTGCTTGCGGAAATTATAGTTTTGCGGTGATATTTACCCCCTTAAGGGTTGATTTAAAAAAATCGTTGAATTAGGTTTTTTATCGTATCGTTTATGGTTGAAAATAAACCCATATACAAATTTGCAAACAGTTTGCTTTAAAATTTGGTTAATTTTCATACAAACTTTCAACCCCTATTTCCCCCCCTAAAAGTGTGAATTTCCAAAAATCCATTCTTAGTGCTCTCCTACACTCTAATAGAAACCCCTGTGCCAAGTTTCATGCTTCCAGGTTTAGCCGTTTAGGCTGTAGCGTGTCTGTCAGTCAATCAACATTTTTATTAAGTGTGATTACATGGATTGCTTAGTTTTTTTTGTCAACCATACTAATAAATCTAAAATACATCCTACAGCGCAATAGTATCTCTACTCCACGAGTCAATAGTAGAAACGGATCCAGCGTTCCCCCGCTACCAAGATCTGTTGCTGAAGTGTTTCTGGAAGACATTGAAGATGATATCAACGTGGGACGTCAACTCGATAGACTACGACGCGGTGCTATACAAGATACATCTGTTCTACAAGGCCTACCCTAATAGTTATTGGAAGAAGAACCCCGAAATTAGTGATACTCCTTACAGGTAAGTTTTTTGGTGTGTTTCGTATAATGTCACTGTTAGTTGTTGTAGATAAGAGATAGGCTAAGCTGATTTCTATAATCTATTTGAGATATATTGTAGCTTAATTGATGTTACTTTTAATGAGTAATGCCTATTATTATATGTCGTAAATATAGTATCCTCAGTTTATGAACGCTTATGTTTAGAAGATATAGTCGAATTTTAAAGTCTTTGAGGATGATGTAAACATTGTATAAAGTTATTTTAAATACAAAATTTTATACAGCACAATTAACAAATGATGTAATAGATATTTGCTTAACAAAATTGGATATTCGTATTACAAGCTACGTATTGGAAGCCTTCACTAAAATGTATCGAACAGACTATTACTAAATGACGTATTGTGATGATGATGATGATGATGATGATGATGAAGAATTTATTGTTTCTACAGGACAGTAAAGACCCTTGTACACACACTGGTGAAGATGAAGGGCGCGTCCATCACCAATCACCTCACACAGATACCGGATGTCAATGAATCTGATCTCTATCCTTACTTGCATAAAGTATTGAAGGTAAGTAAAAAAATATATAAAAATCCTAAAGACACTTTAAATTACATACAATGAACTAACTAAAATACGATTTAATTGCAGCAACTAAAATTGGATGAGAAGAAAGAAACTCCAACAGAAGTGAACGGCAGTCTGAACATAGGGGCTGGGCTGGGAGTGGGCGTGGGCGTGGGCAACACGGCGCTCAACGCTGGGAGGTTGCCCAGAGCACTGCATGAGGAACTGTCGCTGATACTGAAACAAATTGGCTCCAAGGAACACAATAGGGAAGCATTGTCACAGTTGTATGATTTACGGGTAAGTGGGAAATAAAATATACATCACTATGGGTCTGTTTCACAATCGATAAGTAAAGATGTCAGTAGTTATTTATAAAGTAAACTACTCAGAGAAAATCCTTCCGTTAACTCTCTATACGTTTCACAATCATCCGTGAATTAAAGTGAAATTGTGAAACGCAATTTACTGGTTTACCGTGCAAATAAGTTCAAAGTAGCTTACTTAGAATTTTACTCAACTATTGTGAAACAGGCCCTATGTGTAAAATAAATTGTGGCAACTCTATATAATTATTAAGTTTGAGACTAATGCACTATTAATCGGAAATTTGTTGGTATAATTTGCTTTCTTGTGGTAATTGAAGCAGCTTCAGGGCCACGCCCACATGCGCCATTCACTTATACCTCGTTTTTTTCGTCGTGATTTAAAAGGTAAATCTTACAGTGTCTTTTTTTATGTAATTATCGATTTAAAAATAATTCAGACACAAATTAAAAAAAACTAAAGAATAAACAATAATTTAAAGTTAAAATAAATTTCTGTATACTTCTAAATCTTTTTTTAAATTAATGAAATAACTAAAAGTTGTGCCAAGATTGTTTACTTTTTAAATCACGACGAAAAACGAGGTAAAGTTCTTTCTTCCGTGTAAACTGCTATTTGTATAGAAATTATTTCCATTAGCACTGAATTTGAATATTTGTTACAGGAGCGTCACCCAGAAGTGGACATATGGACTTTCATGCAAGGCTCGTCATTCTTCTTCCGTAATTATGTTGAAAGAGGACTGAAGGAAGTCGGCGAGAAGCGCAAGATGGCCGCCGCGCCGTACAAACACGACTACAAGACCGATAATATCGGTAAGTATCTCGATAAATATATAGACACAGTATACAGACTAATTGTAGTTAAACTCGATCGACTCGTGATCGAATAACACAGGTATAGACACTGTTCATTAACACGATTTTTGCGTCTTGTTAAGTGTATTTGAAAACGTAGCGATGCGTTTTTGTTTTGTATTATATGTATAGGGTTAGTTAAACATTGAACATAAAAGCAAAAGCGAACTGTATATTACACTGAAACGATGCTTATGCATTACAAAATATAAACGTTTTGTCACACTGTCGGTTCGCCGTTTCTATGTTAAGGACTCGTAATTTTATAAAGTTATGGGTGATATTTGTATCTATAAATTGTGTTGAATAAATTTTCTTTCGTTTCAGACATTAGTAACGAAAACGATGAGAAATCACACGTAATTTTCTTGGAAAGACTTCGAGCTTTACAGGTAAGAACTGTTGGTGAATTTTAATAAATTCAATTCTTTAATTACTCTTCTAGTCGGCGACGTGTTGTTGATATTTTACATTGGTGATTCGAATTACTGCTCGTTCAGTGTACTTGTCATTCTTTGAGAATCTAATAAAATCTTGATATATAACTACCTTCATATTTTGCAATTTTTTTTAACTATTATTATAATATAATATGGTTGCAGGCAAAAGCAGGTCTAAAAACGGAATCGAACCCGTCGTCGCAGCCGCGCACGCCGGCCGACAACCGCTCGCTCGGCGACTCCATGCACGAGGGGGCGTTGCCGCGCGCGCATAGCATCGACCCACAACTAGAGGTGATACTACTTGATACAATCTTTTGTATGTTTGACTTGACCACTCTGTAGCGTAGACGTTGTGAGCCGACGCCAATGAGCTAAGTTTCAGAAGGGAAAGGAAAATTATAGATAAGTTTCTTCTAATTTATAGTCTGTAATTTTTTATTTACAGGCAAACCTATCAATATTTTATGGTGTCCCTGTGCTACCTTGGGTGACGCCTGTGTTCTATAGATAATTTAGAAGCGATGTAACCTTACTAGGCAATAGAACCGGTCCCAAGTTCTCTTCCTGACATAAGATTATTATGTCATTCATAAATGTCTATTATTGGGTTGTGGCTATTTGTCTCGTTTATTTTCATAGAAAGAATCTTATGTGGAAGTATTGTATTAATTTTTATTTTATTCCTTCTAGCTCCATACAACACAAGCGGTATCTCAAAAGAACGAAGCGGCCGTGGACGCGCTGCGACTCAAGTTGCAGCAAATCAAGAGCTCATCGAAGAGATAAGGCTGTCTCGCTCGCGCCCAGCGGCTCCGGTAGCTCCGTCTCTCTCACTCATACATCATAACTTTGTGCGCCCGCCACGCGACTTTCGACCTTAAATCTTAGTTGTCCGCTGTACTGGGTAAACATTAAGAAACTGCATCAATAACTTTGTTGGTAATCTATACAGGTTCGAGTTTGGTAATGTTTGCGCAACACAGCCATATAGTCCTAGAATAAGCGTCGATTTAACTGCACCTACATTTTACTCTTGTGATATACGTCCTTTTAGAAAACTGTGTTTGTCGCTTCACAAAAACCCTTTTCGAAAGGACATGAAATTGTAATCTCATTAATTCCCTACGATTCCGCCGCTTATGTAAGTTAGTTACTACCGATTTTAGTGTCGAACGAACTCTTATCTTATTATGAGGCCTGTGTGTGAGTGTAGTATAAATGATATCCCTTACTATTGAACACATTTGTCATGACAATAGAATTTAACAGTATCGTCCAAGGCAGGGTATGAAGATAACAAAATTAATGTATGTAAACAGTGTCTTAGTAAGGGACTCGAGATGTTTCAATGAAGTATTCGACTTACGGAATTAAATTCTAGTACCAAGTAAATAAATTGTCACATGGTTTGAGTGTCTTGCCAGTTTTGGATGTTAAGTGTGACAAATTCATGGGATCACTGTTTGTTTATGTTGAAAATTGTTGAGAAAACTATGGTGGCATATGTGTCGTTTGGATTCGTAAAAGTCATTTGTGATTCACGTTAAATTATGAACGCGTTTGAAGGCACGTTTGTAGAAAAAAGTGTGTCGTTTTCTAAAAAAAATGCCTCAGTATTGTAATGTTAAAAAATAAAATTACCCTAGTTTTCATTACCTTTCATTAGCGTATTTGTGACAGTACATGGTGAGTGTTGCCAGCGATAATGAAACATCCTATTTTAGGTAGACTCAAATAATAATTTTTCTATCAATAAAATTGTAATTCACGCAATAATTTTAAAATGTATACTGAAAAAAAATAAGCCATTGTATCTCCTAGCAAATACAGTTATTCGTTTAATTAGTGTTAATTAAAATATAATCACTCTTGTGGTGTATTTACTAGACCGTAGTGGAAATAACATTTGCTTTTTTCTAATTATTTAGTAGTCAATGTAGTCTTCATTGTCATGAAAACTACTATTGATGTATTTATTCACATGTAATGGCGAAGAATGGTAATCTTTTAGTTGATTTGTTTGATTGATATATATTGAGCGTTTTGTATTGTTTGTTTTATTGTCTGAGTTATATAATATAGCACTATGACGCGCAGCAAAGATATAATCAGAAGGATACATAATAGGATTATGTGTCATACAGATTAGATAAAGTAATATTTCAATAATTGCAGAAATTGTGTTTGAATTATTACTGATCTCTATCTAAGGTGCTTATGTCACATCATTAGTGGCATTTTATGAATTGGCTGCGTTTCAAAGTGCAATAAAGTCCTTGTATAAGACTGTTCTTGAGTGGCGATCTTTTCGATCAATATTCGTACAGATTCGTTTTGAAATTCGAAGCGTTTTGATTGATGTTAGCGGTCATCCAGTAGGTTTGTTAGAAAACTTAGGAGCTGTGATGAGGCCATGTAGTTTTAGTGTATTTTATGTATTAACCGGCCCACATTACATAATGATTGGAACATTCCCCCGAGTATTGGTTTTATGGACTTTTAATGTTGCTTCCCTTTCATTGTTATAATACGTTAATTGGTTAGAAGACTCCCCATATAATTAGTTACTGGATGCCATGTTTGTCTTTCAATATTGTGTACTATTAAAAGTTTATTGAAAAATTAAATACGTTGATGACTTTTTAATTGTTGATGCTGCCGAGATTAAGTTTTAATTAAGTTTGAATTCTGTCTTGAACATAAATATTTCAAACATTGTGTGAATACTTGTATGGTGATGATGACTGATATACATTATTTTCTACTACGTAAAATTATTTTAATAGCCTTTTATAGTATGTCAACATTGTCAACTCGTTAGTGTTTATCAGCATAACTGAATTGTTATTGTTACCGCAATCTTGTGATGGATTTTTAATTTTAGTAGTTACCAATCCATCTGTGTAACAAATTAATAGAAAAAATGTTATCGCTATATTTCTTAATTCAACCACTACTAAAGTAATCCTCACATATGAAAATTATTGCCCGAAAATATTTTCATTACATTTTTACATTTAGCGCTAAAATATTTTTTCACTGACATGTTAATTTCTATTATAATTTTTAGTATAGGAGCTTTTTACGAAACTTGACTAATTGTGAGCATTTATTTATTTTATGTATGTAAATTAATGTATTAAATCATGATGTAAAATTGGTAAATAAATTCATACCACACATGAAATGGAGTTTATTTTTGTTTTCAAAAAAGAATGCAATGTCCAACACATTTTGGAATCTTGTTGAAATGTCTTAAGTTTTTCAAACTCGTGCGTTTGTCTGGCAAAACTCGATCAAACTCGCACAACAAGAAAGTGATTCATTGATTCTCCGCCCTATCGTGATTATGGGTTTTGCCCTTTGTGGTCTCTAAATCCGAAATGCAAGCAAAATTAATTACCCCGTCACTACGATGAGATAGTATAGAAAGATGTTATTGAATTATATTGAATCGCTTTTGAGTTGATAAGTGTACGCCTGCCTACAATGAATACTTTTATAATTTATCTATTAATCTGTTGCATAACAATAGACTACACTTCATTTTATCTACGAATATCATAGACAAATACTTAATGAGGATTGGTTGATGATGCCGACGAAATTAAATGAAAGTCCGCCTTCCGCCACATGTCCGCCATATCTACTAAAATTTCTTTCTAAAAGTGACGTTCTTATTATTTTGTGTTAGATAGTGGTTTTCCGTAGATATTTGTTGTTAATTTAATTAATTTTTAGTTTGTTTATAAATTGGTGAGTAGATTATGTCTGCAATTTAATAAATTACATCCTCTTAGTACAATATCTTCGAGCCGATATGTGCATCGTGTATTGTCAAAATGAAATATGTGATTTCTAGTTGCGATTGCGTTATTTACAAGTGTTGTTTATGGGTTTTGTTTAAGAATCTCTTGTTTTGTATATCTATGTGCAGTTTTTGTAGTGGTCGTGTCTAAATAAGGAAACATCGTATTTTCTTGTAGACCCTGGAAGGTGGTGTTCGCGATGGAGTCGCCGAGAAAATTTAACGATTGCTATTTTTATTATTACTCAACGTGCACTAAGGTATGTAATATGCGTAGATTATTTGCATTTTATTTCATATTTACAATAAAATGTGGTAAATACTCGCCCACGATAGGGTTTTACATAACAAACGTGCGGTTGTCACGTTACGCGTATTTATTTGTGGAATTAATGTTCTGATTATTTTACCTTCCTCAGGAGACGATTTCATGATTTTTTAAATTTTGTTACACCTTGTTTTGGGACTGTTAATTTTTTAAATAACTCCTTAAATTTAGTTCTCACATTTTTTAAGATTGTGGACCCTGCAGGCTTCTTGTAATTGGCATAAATGTCGCGTTAAACTCCAGAAAACCTAGTGCAATCCCTAAAATATAACTTGTAGAATAGTTCTTACATTTCGATATGAATTGTATGATGAATTAAATATACACTTTACAGGGAGATAACTGTGTATTCCGGCATGAGCCGTCCGCTCTAGGATGTGAGACAATGTGCACAGCTTGGCAGCAAGGCAAGTGCCTCGATAAACGATGCAAACTTCGCCATATGGAGCTGAGGGTAAGTAATTTCACACAATCATTTAATAGCCTGTGTTTTTGTAATTCATATATTATGTTCTGTTATTACCAGATCTTTTATTAAATTGCATTAATTCTTAGCTTTATCAGCGGTTATTAAAAAAGTTACTATTTACTTAAGATCTAATGTCAATGTAGAATATCTGGCTAGTTTTATTTGTAGGTAAAAGTACCATATTTAATATTTAATTCAAATATAAATTGTATTGTAAGTGTGTAAAAACAGATTATGCTTCCTTATAATTATGTTATCAATGGAAAGTTCCTTCAGTTATTATTATGCTGATATTCAATATTGATGACTCAGGTTGTTCAGTACACTTACAATTGTGGAAAATATAATAGTACAACAGTATCATGATATTGTTATCATTGTTTGTAATCATAAGGGTAACAACAGAAATCTATATTATGACTTCAAATCACAATTTTCTATGTTATTGGGCAAAATGTGTAAAACGAATGTATCAAATAGATGCATGGGAAAGTACAGTTTAACTTTCATTTGATGAGTTTTACAATTCTATAACTTTTTGTAATCTACTATGTCAATTTCATTAGACAGATTGAAAATTAAACGAATACTGAATTCACAGTGGTATTTTTCAAAAGTGAAAAATTATTCTTTTGGATGAAACCACTACAATCAATCAAATGAAGTTTCAAGATTTTTTTTAATTAGCGAGTTCTGTGTGATGTTAAGCTAGAAGGGAAACCTTTTAATAGTTAATGTGACTATATTCCTAAAGACCTAAACCAATTAATGTAAACCACATAAGATAAAAGTGAAGATACTCAATTGAGATAGGTATTTTTTATCAAACATTGTTTTACAAAATTTCTATTCCTTGTAAACTAGTAATAATCAAATTACTAAGATGTGGGATTATGATAAAGCATTTTAATCTATTGGCTATATTTTGCATAGATTAGCCATGTAAAACTTTTGATAAATTGATATTTTTACATTTATGTTTTAAATTAATTTAAAGAGCAATATAATAGAACTTGTCTTATTTGAAATTGAACATAGAGAACTTTGTTTTTTTTTTTTAAATTACACCTAAACTATTAAGCTTACAATACTAACATGTACATCAAGAGAGTTGTCTTTGAAAACTAGTGTTGTGGTGTTGCAGAAAAACCGTAAGCAGATACCATGCTACTGGGAGAACCAACCGGGTGGCTGTCGCAAGAAGCACTGCCCGTTCATGCATAAGAACCCGGACGCTCGCACTGACGGCATCGCTCCGAGCCAGCCGGCGCCAATACCCAACGTATGTATTACGAGTAACTATAGCTGAGCCATTACAAACGTGCAGACTACGTCATCAATCATTTTATCATATCTCTCGATCACACCTATAGGTATATGGGAACTCTCACTCCTATATTCTAGCGAGAGTTCCGATATACCTATAAGTTTGAACGAGAGATATGATAAAATGATTGATGACGTTGTCTGCACGTTTGTAATGGCTCTACTATAGCTGCCCGCTATGCTTCAACACAAGTGTAATTGAATTTAAACAATGCTAACACACTCATACCGGGGGGTATGCAGTAGGATTCAATAACACATCACTAACACCCATGACCCGAGAACAAACATTTATCTGTCATATAAATATCTGCCCCGGCCGGGAGTTAAACCCGGGACCCCTCCGCTTCGTAGGTAGGGTCACTATTCAGTCGTTATTTATAAAAACCTTACCTAACCTAGTTTACACAAACAGTTTTCATTGTGAAACAATTTGTAACGTGACAATGTTTCAATAGTCTATTAATTTGGATGGTTCATTGAAAAAGCTTCACATTAGAACCACTACTGAATTCAATTGTGATCCTAAACTACCGAGCATAGTCTTTCTAAAATGTATCACTAAATATAGAGCAAAATCAGTCCAGACATTTATAAGGAGTTTAACAATAAACACACATGCCATGATTGTATAGAGGTGACACTTGGAGTAATATGTATGTGTGTGTGTGTGTGTGTGTTGCAGGCCATAGCCGCCAACCCGCTGGGCGAGCCGTCAGTGGAGCAGCCCCTGGCCGGCGGAGTGCCGGCGCCCGTGCCCGCGCCCGCCGCCGTGCCGCTGCTGTGGCAGCAACAGCGCCAAGGTAGTTGTTATCTGGCCCCCTCCTTTACTATATTATTATATTACATTAGTTACATCACTCATTCATTTCGAGATTGGCGTCGTCGACCACTATGATGTCACAGTTAGTGCGGTTTCGGACTAGCGTATTTGTCGCTTACACGCACGCTATGATAGCGTACGCGCTTACACGCACGCGCTTCAAATACCGGACGCGCGTAAACTGTCATACTTCGGCGTGCTCGCTCGAACTGGTAATGACGTTCTGTCAGTATCAACGATCAATCATCAATGTCGGAAGCATAGTTATTTATTTATTTAACAAAAACACATTGACTCCAGCTAATTCCATTTATATGCCACTG
>LGAG01000998.1:132966-144424 GCA_001278395.1 Lerema accius | reverse complement strand
GGACTGTGGCATCTTTTAGGGGTCATTACCCCCAAACTTTTAATGGCGGATACATATTGGACTATTTTTAGTTACGGTAATGTAAAATTACATGGATCTAGAGCTAAGAGCCGCTGGTTAAAAATAATCTAAATAAAAAAAAAATAGTAAAGTTATAAATAAAATAACATACTCGAAAATTCTATAATTAAATTTTTTTCTTAAAGAATAGCTAATTTTAACTAAGTACGAAACCTAGCATGCAACTGGGTATCTTCAATAATAAATTGATGTCTAGAAATTATACTACTTCATTAGTTTACAAGCATAACATCTTTGTCATATTTTCACTGATTGATAAGAATCGTAAATAAAAAATAATATTTGTATTTAAAATTCCAATTGAATGTAATGGGTTTTACATACATATAAAATTTAAAGAGGCTCATAATTATTGAAGATACCATTTAATGAAGACATATTTTAGGCATAATATACTACTTTATGTATTAACGATAAAAATGGTGTGAAAGATACTGGTCTTATATATTATTCAAGTTACTACTGATATTTATTGCATGAAAACGTCATATAGGTATCGTTAATAATGTCAAAATTATTGTATGTTAACGGAAAGCAACGGTAAAATTCAGTTTGTCTGATGGGGGCTTAATGTAGTAAGTTGTCAGGACTTAACTATAAAAACTAACGTGTTTACTGGTTACTCGTCCGGTGCAACATATTAAGGACATTAGATTCATTAACGATCGTTTCCAAAACGATCACTCTAAGTAGACACCGATATAAAAATGTGAGGATGTTTCAGTGTTTTTAGCATAAGGCTTACACACTATCCATCGTGCTGGGGGTGAACGATGCAGGATGAAAAAAAAAATTGTACCGTAGCAACGGACGGTGTAAAAGTCCTTTGACATGACGAGTTTTGACATATGTCAGGGAACTGTCAAGGAACTGTCAATGTCACACGGGAATTAAGCAATAAGCTTGTTGCGTCGCTGAGACCTCCAATATGGGCGCTAGGGTTAAGATTACTATTTAAACGTTTTCAACGCTCACTTATTCTATATAGTAACACTACGCTTTAGGTAATATGAATTTATGCTCGATGTGTGGCACTCACGAATTAAATTCTGTCTATTGCATTATGGCGGAGTCTACGTAGATCGCTTGGTAGGGTCTATAGTCTATAGTCTATAGATTGAGCGATGTCAATCGATCGTTACTATATCACGCGTAGGACAGAGTTTGATTCACGTATTACTATTAACGTGCCAATAATTAACATGTAACGGACACTCACGTTGAATATGTTATTGTAGTTATAATTTAGATGTATTATTTATTTTATTATTATTATGTTATTATAACGATTGGCTAAGGAAGTGTTCAAGCGGATTGGGATTTGGTGTTGCATAATGAAGTTTGATTTTTTGATTAAAAAAAATAATTTAATTTGTCATCCCTTTCTGCTGCGGCTGGATTGTTAAGGTCGGCCGCACATTTTCTACTTTTGGATTGGATTATGGATAGGTTACCGTGTTTGCTAGGATATGGATATGTCAGTAAATCTTTGATGCTATAAAAGAGTTTTTAATTCTATAATAAATACAAATAAATTAAAAGTGATTGTTTGTACATAATAAAATTAGGGTTTTAAAACATTGATTTACGATGAAATTAATTAATTAAAAAGTAACGTATTTTTAGTACAATTGCATGGTCAGTTTTTATTTTTAATTATTTTTTTGTAAATTATGCGGTCTGAAAATTTAATTTTATAAAGGTACTAATGCACTTTGCTTGTTGTTATTTATCAAATTGTAGAAAATGTGCGGTCGACGTTATTAGAATATGAAACATGGATTTTGTTTTGTGACGATAGTCAATTATACATTATAGTATTTATTATGAGGTGTGATTCAGTTTCGTCCGTATTTTATTTACGACTTATAACTCAACGGGAACTGAATCCTACGACTTATTTACAGGAGAAACGGTTATGATTTATCTTATATTTTGAGCTGTGGAAGGAGCAGCGTTTTTGGTTAGTTGAAAGTTTAAATATTTTTTTTTATACTATTAAAGATTAAAAATTGATGAGAGACGAAAGCTACCATAAGCTCTCTCGTTCCGATGCGCGGTCGGTATTTTTGTATGTGCAATACGGGGACCGGAGTGGGCCCTTTCATATCTTAGCTAACTAGATTCATATATCGCTTTTTCATTTACATGTACCGTCATAATATAGCGATTTATATCACTATTTAACAATCGCGTCTAAAATCGCCGGACGAACCCGATTCGGACCGATTCGATGCGCAGTTGTGCTAGTTTCGAATAGATGTTGGTGTAATCCTCTATCTATAATAGAAAAGTACATAGGTAATGATAGGTTAAATAATATATTAAAATACAAATAAAAATATATATACACGAATATTATAACTCATTAATATAGGTGAAGAAGTAAAAAAAAAGAAAAAAAAAAGAAGCTTTATGCCTTTAAATTGTTTGTATGTTAGTATGTAGTGTTACGGGGCTTAGCGGTTTATAAAGGTACCCACTGCTACTGCCCCCTATAACTTATATTTCGCACCGTGAGCGTTATTTAGATCTAATCGATTAAAAAAATATTAGATTTGCACGCAGGGAGCACAGCAGTTTACTCGAAACCTCTTTAAAAAAATAGAATTCGATTTCTTTAAAAAAAAAATATGGAAACTTCTAGTATTATCTGGTGGAAGTCATATTTAAATTTTGTCATGTGATATAATATTTATCTATGAACTAATGAGTTTGCTTTTAAATAAATTCTAGTAGTAATATTTTAACGCATTTAGTCTTAAAAATTGTTAAAACTATTTGTAAATTTATCATTATTTTATTATTTGTAAAAGTCGCGTAATAGACGTATTAATCAGATTTTTTAAATGGTTTGGTTTACAAAGTACTAATATATGTGATAACCATATTATGAGCTCAGATTGTAGTCAAGCATGAACTTAAATTGAGGAAATATATCTATATAAAATAATAACAATTCAAAAGGACTAGACAATGTCATATTTTGTTAACGTTATCGTGATTCATGTGTTATAATGTAGACAAAATTAGAACTAATGACTTGATGTTAACAAAATGTTTGCATTACCTGTGCCCTTGAGCAATCTTATCTATGAACATTACTCTGTGCAGATACGTTGCATATATGACTCTGTGCGTAGTTATTACTCTGTGGAACTATTGTGCTTCCTGTGCGTTAAGTTTTCGTGCTTAAGATCGTATTACCGACTTAGATGAGTTAAAATGTATCGTAATACTTATAATAAGATGAAGCAGAGATCGCTTCGCTAACTTTTGGTAATATCTGGTAATGCTTCCGTAAACAGAGACAAACCGATAGCACTTTATATGAGTAGCGTGTTTAGCTAAAATTAAAATATATATTTGATTCGTTGTTTTCGATCCGGGACGAATTTCATTTTTATATTTTCGCACTGAAAGCAAAGTTCCTATAATGTAACAGAATTGTCTGCAGGATAATAAAATAAAGTACGAACTGGAATTCGAAAGAGGAATGGATTAATTTGAAATTTGGTTAGGGTTCATGGTATGCCTAGTCATTATTTTATGTATGGAGGTAATTAACGATATTTAAAAGTGATTAACGAAAAAAAATAGTTTCGATCGGTGGGGGATTAGGTTAGGTGTGTGCGGATATGAATTTTATATTATTTTTAATATGCAAATTTTTCTATGGAGATGATTTAACGTGACGCGAAGTTGAAATTTGATTCGTGGATAGAAATGTTCTCTGAACGTTATAGCAATGGTTAGTACAAAGATGCGTTATGTGGGCAGCTCTATGATATATTGGTTTCGCTCGTACCTGTAGAGATGTTTAGCGTTTATGTGTTTATTAACAGATGTTTATGTCTAGATTATACTTTGTCTTGTTACTTTAAATCTCGCACATTGTGAGGAGACTGTCGTTAAACAAAATTGTGCTCTATCCAAGACTGTTTTAAGCTTAGTTTGCAATACATAGTTTACAACGATTTAGAATTAGTTTTCAGCGATGCAGTTTGCATTGAAGATAAATAAGCAATATTATATGACTTTAATATCTGCAATAATAAATGGCGCTATTAGCAAAAATCACATAATTTTGTATAGTGATGGTCTTATCAATGTGCGTTAAGTATTTATAATTTCTATTAACACATTAAGGAAATGGGAGGTTTTTATACATACGAAGTTAGATTTCCTTAGTTTTTGTATTTTTTTAATGATTTCTTAATTGGCTCACTGTAAAGAGAAGGTTCTTTCTGTTTTCTTAATGTGTAGTGATTTCTGTCATCACACAATATCCTTACAGACATACGAACCGAAAGATCTGATTCTTTATACTTTTGATATGAAATAAATAAAATTTATTTGAACTAAATGAAAAGGAATTTCAAAAAAATTGTCGGTCGGTCTGTAAGGATTTCAGCATAATGTGTTTCAATTTCAATGCACTTTTTTTATATTGAATTTGTTTTGTTAATCGAGTAGTCGATTGTCTGATTAAGAATTGTTTTATTTATTGTTTTTGAAAGGCGTAGACGGTCCTTTCAGTCTAGAACATGCCAAATTATGTTGTCTATTGGGCATCTTAATGAAGGTCGATGAACTATCGGTATTTTTGTTCATGTAAACCTTTACTGTCTGTGGGGGTAGAGAAGAAATTGTATGTGAACGTAAAATAAGGATACTTAGGGGGTGAAATATTTAGTGTTTTTGATACTTAACGTTAATTCCATCTCATTGCGATGAAACAGACAGTATTTAAAATTGAATGGTGTGACGCAGGAAGCTGTAACTGACACACATGCTTATAAGCACGTTGAAAATAAGCACACTTACATATGCAATAAGCATGCGAGTACATTGACAAATTACTCTAAACAAATACCCATGTAGATGCTCACGTCAAACGCTGCCGTCAAAATGTATGGGAATGACAGGTGCGAAAAAATGTGGGCGTCCTTATGTGATATACCTATATGTTTTGACGGCAGCATTCAAAACAATGGTTGTTGATGTCTGAGCATGCTCAAACTAAGTTTGCTTTACGACGAATATGTAGCAATTGCTCAATAGTATCATGATTTTTGCTAGTAATGAGCATGTGTGCCGTGAGCTGTAGTGTCGATGAAGATTGTAAACGGATTTGTTTTGCTTTTACTAAAACTGTAACGTTATGTGTAGAGCCGCGTCCACACTGCGGCCGGCGCGGGTTGTTGTTATGTTAATCTTAGTATAATGGTTGTATAAGAAATCCAGCATACGTTTAATGTTAGTACGGCGTGTCTAAGAGAATTCTTTTAAGCTAATTTAAACCGACGTAGGACCCGGTATCCGAACAGATTGTATTCGGCTTTGTCTTAATCGAGTTGTGTTTAATTCGTCGACGAGCAAATAAAAACGTTTCGTAAATATGATTTTTGTAATTATTTTTGACCGCCCACCCCGAGCCGCTTTCAGGTACCGTCTATACGAGAACACACCGAACGGTCGCGTCGGGTCGCATCAAAATTAATTACGAAAATCATACGATTTTATCGATACGACTAAAGCGATCGATCGGTGTGTTCTTGCAGAGTCGGACAATGAGAGTGCACCGTCCTCCACGCCGACCAAAGCCGCCTCGCCCGATGACGCGCTGCGCATCGCGCGGACCAAGTCGCAGGAACTGTTGCTTCTAGAGAAGATACAGGCAGAGGCCGCCGCCTTCTACAGCTACGACGCGCTCCCGTTGCCAACGGAAATACCGAAGGAACGCAAAATTGTCCGAACTAACTTAAACACGAAATACGAGAGATTGTCCCTCGATGAAATCGCAGGTAAGACGCAGGCGGAGAGACGAAACTCGCTAGACTTCAAAGTTTTGTCGCTAGACGAAATCAGAGCCAGAAAAAAGCCCGAAACGATAATCCCTATGAAGCCGATAACGCTCAACTTGAGTCGAAAGAGAAAGCTTTCGACCCAAGAAACGGTGACCACTTCGGGGAATAAGATTATAAAAGTCGTTAGGAGTAACTCGATAGTTTATAAGAAGCTCGATCCTGCGCCGGCGCAGCCCAACCCTGTCAAGTTAGATCCCCGACGGGTCGATGAGATGAATAGTAGGAAACGAACTCTGTCCGAACAAAGCGACTTATACGAAATGCAGGAAGACGAATTAGTAGACAATTGCTACGAGTTCAAAAGAATTAAAATAGCCGAACAGACCTCCAAACCTAGGCTCATTAGAAATAGACTAAAAAATTCTATTAGTGACAGTAGAGACGATATAGACACTAGCAAGACTGATAATGATTCGGATACTGAGGTACAATTCGTAGGTGTTGAGATATCGGATACGTGTAATTTAGATATGGATACGGATGTTATAGACGTCGATACGACAAAGATGGGTGAGCCGATTGACATTGTCGATTTGTGTGAGGATCAGGACGATGGTGAAATTACAGTTTCCGATTTAGACTTGGATTTAGTTAAAAATGTTCCTGATGTGGTAGCGAGTTGTAGGAAGAAAGGAGATAAAAGAGTTGACAGCTCAGAAAATGATGTTTTACATGATATTGATGCACTCTTGAGTGAGGACTTATGATCCACGTGTGACTGTGAAATTATTGTACTTTAAAGACGATTATATCGCGTTAGATACAGTTTTTATAAAAAGGTTTATTTTTATAAAAATTGTATTCTTGGACTATACAATGTGTATGAGATTAAGGTTTGAATTTGTGAATACTCAGCTGAGATGGTTTTGTCATATCTACATTATGTAGTGTTCGGGTTTTTATTTATTAACGTTAATATTTTAGTTGTTTAGGATTGTTTATTTTATACAATTGACTCTTTATTCTTTAATGACTACGTAAATTCTGAAATTTTGTATAGTGGCAAAAGCAGTGAGATACCAAAAATATTTTTCTTCTAATTAAAAATTAAATCACTAAATGTTACGTTGTGAGATTAATTAGAATCTTTTTTCTAAATAGAGTTTTACAATATCGGAAAAGTAAAATAACACTGCCTTTTTAGTAATGTGTATTCAAATGAAACTTATAATTAGTATGTAATGTTAACTATAATTGAATAGTAGTAACGGGGAGTTTATTAAAATTATATCGAATGTAGAGCAATAATAAGTTTTAAGTATTGACAATTTATCTTTAGCGTGTATAAAGTAGATGTAGGTACTTATTTTAGGTCATTAACAGAAGGTACATACTGGTACATGCAAGTTGTTTAATAAGTATAGGAGTTTTGTGTATTATTCTTTATATTAATTATATTATGAATTTTGAATATCGTACAGTTAGCCGTATCAATAGAGTAAAATGTTATCAGGAGTACAAAAACTATAGAAGTATATACAAAATTATTAGTATAAAAGTTATATAATTATACAGTTAAAAGCAGTTAATAGTCGTGATGTACAAAGTAAGTAACTCGGACTGTGTGGCCTTTTTGAAGTGAATTTATTTTGAAATAACGTTTTAACTTGCGATTAGGTTAACGTCGTCATGAATCGAAGCAGATAGGAGAATGTTTAAAAGCTTTAATTAAATTTAATTTGTAAATAACACGTTATTTTATTATTCAGACTAAATAATTAGTTGGTGTTGTGAAAATTTGCAAATACGGCTACTTATATTTTTTATGGTACACATTGTTGTAGTAAAATCGTAGATTAGTCAATGAAAGATTAATTCAAATCTTTATCTAAGAATGTAATATCTTTTGAATAGTGTTGACATTGCCTTACAATAATAAGAAGAGGAATTGTGAAGAATATTGTATGTGGAATAATAAAAAACAATGAGTTTTTTCCAGTTGATTGACGAGTTGTATACACTTCATTGATGTAAAAGTAGGGATAAAGGTTGTAAAAAAAACTGAAGCATTGATCCAAAAATGTGTTTATTATATTATATAATGCAATTATTAAAACATTTTCATCGACATCACACAAGTATTCACAATTTTATAAGTAAGTACCTATACATTTTACAGCTAATATTAATAAATTCGAAATTAATACCCTAAATAATTGAAATTCAGTTTCACTAGTGTATAATGAACTGTTTAAACTTGTTATTTTTAGTAACCGGGGAATGTATTGTGGAAATTACAGAAACGAAATGGCATTTTATTTTTCTTAAAACAAGAGTCGTGCTACTTATAAACAAATATAAAAACTAAATAAAAGCAGTGAACACACCGATGCTAAAGTTGCTAAACATTATAACATCTATTCTGTTTTACAAGTGTAACATTTCCCCCTAAAATGTGCTGTGAAACGAAACATCAAGTTATTTACAAACACTAAAGCACAGTGTAGGTATATGTATAAAAACTAGATTTACAAGTGTATAGGGAATACAATGATAAGTAGTAATGTGACATGGACCGTATCTCGGCAAACTCCGAGACACCTAACTTGCTAAGCACATAACTCTAACAACATTTACAACAAATATACAGATTTTTATGTTAACTTACATCCTACCTACCTAACACTACATATTTTATAAAATAGACTTACATTAAAATATTAGATTATTTCATTCAAGTTTTACGCATCTGATTGTAGTCAAGTATTAATTTTGCTTAATGCATTTGTTATTAATAAATAAAAATAATAACATGTTAATAACTTCCAAAATTTTTAATTAAAATACAAAAAAAATATTGTATTTTAAAAACATTTAATCTGGTTTGAATGAAACATTCTAATTTACAATAAATACAATTTGAGCCTATAGTTTGTGCTCGACAATTGAGATTTGTGGCATCTACTAGATATGTTGATTCTTTATACTATTCGGTACATTATGGAAAATATACAGATTTTATAAACTAACGCAGAAATAACTTAACTAAGTACTTTGTAAAATTGGCTCAATCTTTGATACATTTGTATTGTTATATGGATTCTTGTCCGTCTGTTTCATTTGATAGCAGAAGTAATAAACAAAATGGCTTTATTATTCATTAGGTACTCGCCATATAAAAATATACAAACATGAATTGAAATTGAAATAAACTTGTGCATTATAAATACAACAGCTAGCTCAAGAAACGAAATATACACTACACTACACTAGTCACCATTACAAAAATATTCCGGCAATCAAAAACTTTAGCTGTTTATTATTTCGAAAAAGCCTTCAATAATTTAATTGATCTCTGATAGGTATTTATTGTTATTGTATACCTATTAAATGAGATTCTAATATGAAATTCTTATACCTCGCTGAGGTATAATACAAATTCGAATTGAAGTTTGAAAAAAAAAAATATTTTTAGTACATTTGCATTCAGAGAAAAGTAGGTACCGTAATATAATAATATACTTAACAACATAATAATTATGATGGGTAGCAAGCTTTATATTCGAACTTTACACAAGAATAAGGGATAAAATAAAAAAAATATATAACCATAAGTCGATAGTTAAACACATAATTGCGAGTACTATTTCCCTTGGAAGTTTGTTTCAACTTCCGAAACAAAACCTTATACTTTTCTCTGCACGACTGTACACTTGATACTAACTGAATTTAATATTAAAATGAATGTCATGAACGGGTATTATGTTTATATGGTTAGCTTTGTTCTGTCATAGTAAAAGTCAGTCACCACCGATTGTGCTATTGAAATAGCCTGGTTATCTGTGTCTGTACCCAATATTCTATCTAACCGTAAACGTTAGTAAGCTTATTAGGTGTAGTCCTTCTTAAGGACTAGATAACAATTTTACTTTGAGGTGATTGCTATTTGGGTAAGTAAGGGCTTTCATTAGTGCATATTTGTTAATGTTTTCGCAGAAAAAAAACCTGATAATCTCTGAGACCCCCCTCCCCCTTCTCTTCCCATGGTAAGATTAGGTGAGATGAGATTCAACCGTTTCCCCTCCTAGTAAACTTCACGTAACGAACGCTCCCTAACGTAACGTAGGTAACTATTGAAGGTAGATAGAATATTGGGACCAACAATCATTTTTTACGTTACTTGCTAAAGGAACAATTGGCTAGCCTGGAACTAAAGTGGTCTATGTTACATAATAAAGTTATCAAACGAAACGCGTTTAAGCTCACTATATTTAAATAACCAATCAAATTCTAAAGTGGTATTTTAATGATAACCTTACAACCAGATGACACTTGACACCACTTTTGCTTGGATTAATTTATTGTTTTAAAGTTCAACTATTACTCATAAGTTCAAAAATGCTCATAGCCAAAACTGTTACTTAGACAACTTTAGTTCCAGGCTAGCTAATTCGACTTCGCAAGGTACCTATTATTACTCAGAAATATGGACAACCTTGATCAATTCCTGGGTGGTAACAAACATCTAGTACCTATTATGGTGTGTGGAGTGGCGAGATGATGGTGGTTAGTTCCACCAGGGTCACTGCAGGCGGGACCAGTACTGCTGCGAGTCCTGTCCCGGTACCGCGAGCGGGACTGACACGCCGGCGCCGAGGAGGCCTCCTAATTCTGTTGGAAATAAATATGACTTTATAATACGAGTTTCATGTTGTGGACAAACCGCTTCTAGCAAGTCAAGTTACGTGATCGTATGAACTCATTGCTTCATAGGCCATAAGATTGTGTTGTGTGTGGGTGATAAGTACGCAAATAATACAGAGAATATAAATTTTTCTGATTTTTGTACTTAAATGCAATTGCATTTAAGCAATAACAATTGTTACGGCGTTAGATAAACAAAAGAGAAGTATTGTTTTTATGTTCAGAAGTTGCAGAAACGTAGGTATCTTCTTGCAACAATAATGATGTCATTACTTTGACAAAATATTTCTAAGAATTTGTTAGCTGCTTTTTGAAGAGTAGCTTAAATTTAAGATAAGAGAAAATCTGTGTTTGCGTTTATGTGAGTATTTCGGTGTGCGATGAAAGACATACCGGGAGCAGGCGAGGCTGGTTCATGTTGGTAGCCGTGGTTAACATAGGGGTGTGGTTGACGGTAACCCAGCTCGTAGCGAGGGTAGCCCAGGAACCCGCCCTTGCACAGCTCGGCCTCCCCGCCCTCGCAGACCGGGGTCTCAGCAACCATGCCGCCGCCGTAACCCATTGGGGTTAGTGGGCTAGAAGAAAAAATAACGTTTTATCATAATAATTTAGGTGTTATTTATTTCGACTGAACCGAAATTTGAATTGTGTTTTTGAGGAGGATTTCTGAGTCTGTTATAAGAATTACCCACTCAGTTAAGAATTGGTTACGTTCTTATTACCTATGTATTCTGTAATTACTTAATTTAAATTAGGGTAGCAATGTTTAAAGATGAATACCGTAAGGCAGCCCCTTCTGTTCTTCACTGTCATCCCCTAGCCTATATAAATGTTGTGAGAAGCCTGGAATCCGAGTAGATACT
>LGAG01000998.1:115151-132769 GCA_001278395.1 Lerema accius | reverse complement strand
GGTCGCGTTAACAACAGGCGCGGGCTACGCGCTATCAACTAGTTACGGTATTATACTATATCTAATCTACTGTAAGTAGGTATTATAGTATGTTATTAACAGGTCGCTAGCCTAAACGTTGCTTTCCCGAATGAGAGGAACTGAGGAATCCTGCAAGCATTTCATATCCTCCAAAGTTACAGGCGTCCCCATTAGGTACATAGTATCATCAATTGCTTCGGTAACGGAAAACATAAGCAAACCTGTACACTTAGGAATGTCGTAACTAGAGCAGCGAAGTTTGCTCCGGCACGGCGCAGGTCTTGGAGTGGTACAAAAATGACCAAATTATGACTACAAATTCCAACGACCCAGATAATACCTCGTACCGACCGTAGGTAGGTATATAAGTCTAGTTACGGCATCGCCCAAGAGTTATCTTTTAAGTTCCTAGAGGATTGAAAATACTAGCAATCCGCCCTTGACCAACATGGTAGGTATGACTTATTATGGTCCTTAATCTACAGTTATGTTATAGGGGATTGACAATTCAAAAATTGATAGTTATGCGTCTGCATGATATTAGAATGCTTCATAAACTTATCGTAAAACTAAACTAATACCTAATCTTAAAATAGGTAACTAGTAGGTACCTATATAAAACCATAATATCTAACTTTGCTCACCTGTATCCGTGCCTCAGGGAGACCTATCTTTGACGCCAATCGCTCCCGCGCAAATACGTCCGGATAATGAGTTCGCTCGAATTCTAAAAACAAATGACACTATATTGTAACAATTACTGTTGATTTGTGTTAACGAGCATTTCACGGATGATTGTATAAGATTCATATCGGCTATAGACTTGTCGATAAAATCTACACCTACGCTGTTTATGGCTATCGTTGCTATAGTTAGATAGCTGTCGCTTAACGATTTTAGAGGCCTTCGAATGGCACAAAAACGTCCAACACCCCAAGTTAACCACGAATCCAATCCATCATGACAGGTTATGTTAGAAGTCATATATCTACATTTAGATAATGTGGATAGCAAACGAGCTTCCAGTGGTATTTATCTCACTCCATGACAGTCGAGACAACCCAAATAAATAACCCTATACACAAATAGTCCAAGAGTCCAACACTAGGATTCCTTGTGTTGTGGGTGCCATGGACGACACAGAAACACAAACACACCCAGACCGTGAACAGAAGTTTAAACTCATCATTCAAATTTCAATCCTTTGAGAATCGTACTTAAGACCTTTTGAACGGTGATCCGGTAAGTAACCGTGCCCCATGCGGGTCATTAAGGTTACCATGAATAGGACAAAATAATCAGTTAAGAGACAGCCTTTAGTCTTCAGTTGGAAGGTTAGAGGATCGACAGATAAGAAGACATTCTTACCTCGCTCCAAGCTGTCAATCTGCTCGTTGGTGAAGCTGGTCCGGTTGCGCTGCAGTTTCCTCTTCAGGCGCAGGCGAGCGGCATCATCATCAGCACCACTTGACCCCGCGTTGGAGTTGTCTCCAGACCCTGTCTCATCTGAATGTAGACCTTCCAGACCTTCCAGTGGCTCTTCACCTGTTGGAAGGAAAGCTGTTATAAGCTGGGCCACTACAAACGTGCAGACTACGTCATCAATAATTTTATCATATCTCTCGTTCACACCTATAGGTATATCGGAACTCTCACTCCCACATTCCAGTGAGAGTTCCGATATACCTATAAGTGTGAACGAGAGATATGATAAAATGACTGATGACGTAGTTTGCACGTTTGTAATGGCTCTACTTATAGCTGATATTCAGTCTTTGAGGTTACTATGTTAATTTAATTGTTAGGTATTTCATAGTAAAGATTTATCTTTATCTGTTAAAGTGATTAAAGTTCAGAATGTATCTAAATGGACGAGCGCAGCTAATCGCCTGAAATTGTTAGGTGGCTACGTTTAGTTTTACCCGAGAATTTGACTGCGAGTTCGTCTATCACTTATCTTTTATCTGTATAAGTGATTACAAAATAATTCATCGAATATTTCATGGGTAGCAAACTTTTGCAGTTAAACCAAATTGAGGTAGGTACCTACATGTTTTTATATTCAAGATACCTACCTACACTAATGTAATTTTTTTTTGGGTCCCTCCTTTATTCAAGTAGGTATGCTTAATTCAAACGTGATTCGGCTCTATCTCTCCTTTATCCCTGATCGTTTTTTGTATAAGTAAGAAAAGTTGTTTATAAGAACTTTAAAATTCCGATAAAGATGCATTCATCATACATTCTTCGATCGCTAAGTTATTTTTATTAGAATAAGAGTGCTTTCAATAGTGATTTATTGCTGAACGAAGTCAAAATTGATATTGTAAGTACTTATATTTTTTTTAATAGTAACAAATTTTATATTGCTTCACAGTTTTAAAATTAAATTAGTAGATACGTTACCAGTCTCCTTTTAAACACAGAGAGCCTGTATAAAAGGAGCTTTAAGCAGAATAATAATATTATGTAGGTTAGATTAGATATTAAATAATTTCAGTTTACAGTCCCAACATTTATCAGCGCGTCGCTTCAGTGTTATCAGTAAAGTTGAGCGCCGTAATTCACAGTAACTATTGCAGGACCAAGTTCGCTGGATCGCAACTTTTGATTTATAAGTTTCTCACTTTTCTCGCACCAATTTTACATCCGAGACGCGATTTATGGCTAAACTATGTACCTAGATAAGGTAGAGCTCCGCAGTTTTCACACTATCTGAAAACCTAAGTGTATTAGTGTTCTTTCAACAAAATAGTTGTTGGACTTTGGATCTATTTATTTAGACCAGTATGACACAATAGTTTCAATGCCGTACCTATTAAAGGGTCTTCGATTGATTCCTAACATGAAAAAAGAATGATGATTTCAATTTCTTATTCTCAGTCTGGGTGTGCGTGTGTGTGTTTATGTTTTCCGTGGCACACAATAATCTGTATTAGAGAAGCCATGAGTCGGTTCTTAACTTGAATTGTATAAAAAGACTAGGACAGTGCCTAAGGGAGCACATTTGTATGAAAATGTATTGCAAATGTCTCACTTGAATGAAGACGGTGTCGTACCTACACAATATTTCATCCACTAAGTACTATTGCTATCATTGATATCTCGTTAGGAAGAACTGACATTAAAAAATAACCGACCAAGTGCGAGTCGGACTCGCGCATAAAGGGTTCCGTGTCATCATTTATAAAAAATACTTCCTTAGTAATAGGGTTCCGTTTTTACCTTTTAAAGACGGAACCCTAAAAAACACATTTAAAAATAAATCCTCAATTGTCTTTCATAATCCATAGACAAGACAAACCTAAACCAAGCTATAGACAACGAATAAATAACGCAACGGAATTATGGAAATTTAACCAGAGCCATTACTCCCCAAACAACAAAACTCTGTGGGGAAGTTAACAAGTAATAATTAATTCCCAAAACAAGCTCGATACGTTAAATTTATTCGAGTTGCGATTTTAATCTTCGGTTTGCTCCCGTAGCGGCGGCTTATCCCTCTTAGCGAGTTACGTAGAAACTTCTGGAAAGTTCTGCAAGTTTGTTTAGATGTAACATAACCGAATCTATTGACTAATAAAATATATCTGTATCACTGTTTATAAATCATTTTGAGAATCCGTAGAGTAACTCAATAGCCAAGTCATTCTTGTTTTGGCAAAAGTTTCTAAGTAGGTAGGACATTTACTTTAGATAGGTACTTCATAGCAAGATTTCAAGATCTTTTAAATAGACGTACCTAAAATAAGAATCGGACAGCGCGGCAGATAAAAGACTTTTTTTAGACTTTTTGAGGACAGTTAAGATTTAGTTCATATAGTTAACTTATTTTTTAATACCTACTTCAAGTAGAGTACGAATACTTTATTTAATCATACAAAAATTTCTTCAAAACTGTTAGCATTTTACGCGACAAAGGAGCGTCGTAGACAAGCCACAAAGGTAGTCTAGTAGCTACATATTAACGTGCTGAAAAGCTTTTTAGACATTATGTAAAGCACACTTGATTGACCCTCGAGATACTCATAGTTAAGTCTACTGATCCCTTGTGTGAAGGATAATAATATTCTTACATCATTCAATCTTTATTCTTCATTCCATTCAATATCTATGTAAGTTAGTAAGGTTTTATAAACGATTAAGGTCGCCTTTTCAGGCACGTAAAGACTTTCTTTTTCAGTAATATTTTAAAATACATATATATAAAATATATTTTAGAACACAGTCATGCTATCTATAGGACTTAAATTAGGTAATAAAATAATGGGTGAAGGATCTAAGTATATAAGCTTTGTTACCTATGTCTTTACTTTAATGATAAAACATAGTTTTACGGATATCGTGTACCTACCTACGTCTGTCTTTTAAAAAAAAACAGTATTAGTTAAGGATGTATGAGATACAAGCACTGAATTTCACGTCCTAGTAGATAATATGTACCTATACGTTCATTATACTAATAGCTCTATTTTTCGCAGTCGAGTTTTAAGTTGTTGAACTTATTTCTTATTTAGTTTTTGTGGGTAAAATGACAGCAGTGGCGGGTTGGCGGTTTGCCTGTGAGTTGACGACGCCCCGTCTCGACCATTCTTGATACTTATATTTTTTTTATTTGTTTTGTTGTGTGCACATCTATCGAAAAGGTGAGTTTATTTGAACTGTAAGGAATTATTGTTTGTGTACAATTTTACGTATTTTTTTTACATAATGCTACACTCCAATGGTATAAGTGTAAATGAAAAGTGATTAAATTAGTCTTTTGCTTTTAATTAGGTATCTCCTACAGCAGAGATGTTTCTTACCTTGCTTCGCAGTAACATTACCTACTAGTGAATGTTAATTTTCTGAATCTATCAAGTATTAACAAAATACTTAATATAAATGAAACAGGATTTAGTGATAATGATTTTTAGTGAGAATTTAAAAACCAATTAGAGTAGGTAGGTTTAACAAATTTTGTTAATTTCGCGTATAAAAAAAGAAACACTGACTCGTCACATAAAACTTAAAGTGCCTTTCAAAAAAACACCTACTCGTAATTCCACGAAAATCTATCTACTACCTATTCACGCAATCACCTAACTATCCAGAATAAATTAAGTTCAAATGTCAAGATTCGCGGTATCAGGATTGCAAGGGTGGGACGCGACAGGGGCGAGGGCGTAGGGGAGGGGGGGACGTAAGGGGCGTTCATGCGGAAACTGCCGATAACAGGCCAGCCTACCACGTAACCCGGAATGATACCGTTATCGGTGACTTAAAAATGTATGGCCAATAATGGAGTACCCCCTTACGAAGCCTCCTCGAACACGTACTCAGTTTTGTCTTTCAGGTTAGTATAGCTAGCCTGGAACGGAAGTGGTCTATGTAATTTTTGGCTATGAGCATTTTTGAACTTAAAAACAATATTTCAACTTAAAAACAATAATTTCGCTTGATAACATAGACCACTTTAGTTCCAGGCTAGCCATGTAGGCTTTTACTAAGTTACCTTACTCACGTAGTCTGGTCTAAGTGACACCGTGTTGGCACTTACAATCAGGTAGGTCTACTGTCAAGTTTAAAATTTAATGAAAAAAAAAATTCATTACGAATTATGTAAATCAAGATTATGACTTAGGTATTACACTTTGATTTTAAACTGAGTTTAATAGCTTAAAAATTGATGCGAATTCGGATTTAGATATTCGGAGAAATTATACATTTTGATGCTTAGAAGACCAGTATGAGATAACACTTGGGCATCGTCAGCTGATTTAGGGGNGCTTGTCGATTCCCTAAGGGAATAGGCGACGGGATATGAGGTTAGCAAAAAAAAATTTTGATGAATTTGTAAAACCTTATGTAAATTTTTTTTGGAAATTATACAATTTTAATAATATATATCTGTGAATATTTTTGGTGGATTTACAGTTGAGTAAGGTTACTAACTACTTCCTTGCAATCATTTTATGGTAGGTACTGTATACGGAAGTTTGGTCGAAAACCGAACAACTCAAGGCTGAAAGCTCGCTCAAACCTTGAGCGTCAAATAATTGTGCTTTCGAATTTGTTTTAAGCGTTATTTCCCAAATGAACAAGCAACCTTTGTCTTTAGTACCTAGTTAAGTTTTAATTTCTTATTTTTAGCGTGCTCTACTAGAGTCGTAGTGTTCAAATAGAGATGTAAAAAACGTAAACGCTAACACACTCATACCCTCGCAGTGGCTTCCCTGTGTCGCGGGTAGCATGGACAACACAAACACATCACTAACACCCATGACCCGAGAACAAACATTTATCTGTCACATAAATGTCTGCCGCGGCCGGGAATCGTATCCGGTACCCCTCGCTTCGCAGGCAAGGTCACATTTATCGAACTATCGACGCTAGTAAAAGCTTTTCTTGATTGGTCTACGAGATCGAAATTACAGCGTACTTCGCTTTTAATTAAGCCCATTAATTCATCATTAATTAATTCAAAGAAGTTTTAGTAAGTCAATACTTACTCCATTTCAATGGAATAGGATGTGTAGCAAGTTTCTTCTTAGACGTGTCTTTTAATGTCAGGGAAATTAGTTGAAATTTACATGGAAATGAGTGCCTTGGACACTCTCTAATTAGGAAATTTAAATTCAGAAATTATATTGAAATGGTTGGGATTATAATTATCTTACAAAAAATGCATAATGTATACATTATAGCAACACCTATCAATATCTATCAACTCCGTAAATCATTTATCCCATATTGTATTTATATGTCCCGTAATTATCTCACCATTTCGGAAGACAACGAAAATGACATCTCTAAACAATACCTCCAGGCTGCAAGGCTTTGTAGCTTTTACTACTACGACATAAGGTCGGAATTCCCGCGACAATCGAACGGGAATATATGATTCGTTGTATTGGCAAGCCGTCTGTCAGTGCGAGAAAACATTAATGTTTCATGAATCTGTAGGTGGAAATGTACGGACGGAGATTCCTATCACATAATAGATGTGTCTCTATTTGACGTCACTCAAAGTAGGGTGGGTCTGACGTACGAGTATATACGCAGGTATACTGATAGTGATGTGTATGCGTAGATTTTGTGAACAGATTTTTTTTGGTGCAGGAGTGAGAATTATCTTACTTAGATACGCCTGCACATTTTTCTCGGCTGCGGAATGAGCGTTATTCGTTTTACGAAAAATGAGATGAAATTCAAATTGAAATCAGTGGCGGAAAACTTAGCGTGGGAATGTATTTAAAGTCTTATTGGAAATGTATTTAAAGTATATTAAAACATTTCGAGAGTTGGTAAAAATTACGTAGTTTTTTATTTATTTAGTTATCATAGTAGATGAAATTGATCAAGTTAGGTAACAGTTATCCAATAGATGACACTGATCAAGTTAGGTAACAGTTATGTAATAGATGACACTGATCAAGTTAAGTAACAGTTATGTAATAGATGACACTGATCAAGTTAGGTAACAGTTATGTAATTAATGACACTTATAAAGTTAGGTAACAGTTATGTAATAGATGACACTGATCAAGTTAGGTAACAGTTATGTAATTAATGACACTTATAAAGTTAGGTAACAGTTATGTAATAGTTTACACTGATCAAGTTAGGTAACAGTTATCTAATAGATGACAGTGATCAAGTTAAGTAACAGTTATGTAATTAATTATACTGATCAAGTTAGGTAATAGTTATCTAATAGATGACATTGATCAAGTTAGGTAACAGTTATGTAATAGATGGCACTGATCAAGTTAGGTAACAGTTATGTAATAAATGACACTGATCAAGTTAAGTAACAGTTATGTAATAGATGACACTGATCAAGTTAGGTAACAGTTATCTAATAGATGATAGCGGTTGTTCTAGCATTGTTGCTTATGGTTCCAAAATATTCCGTTCGAAAAACAATTATTTCTGCTGAATTTCACGAAAAACAATTTGTACTTGGCAGACGTGACTTAACGACAGTTATCTAACGATAACCATGGGGACCCAGGACTCAACGTGTCTTCCTGAACACGGAAACATCAATTTTCCTACACATCTGCAGTTTCAATTCGTTGATCTTGGAATCAATGCAATCGTATGTTATGGGCGCCGTATAGGTACTTACTAAATAATTCTGTTATATTAAGTGCTTTATCATCATCACAACCCATAACTATGATCAAGTGCGGATTGCCAAACTTCGGATCACCTTTGAGAACTTTATGCCTACAGAGAAGCAAGTCATTATCCTCCTGCCCAATTGCCAATTTTATTTGTAGTTGGCAAGTGATAATTAAACTTTTAATACGCACATAACTTTTAAAAAATTAGAGAATCTGAGATGCTTTGAATTCAGAAAACCCCGTTCGAGAGACTAATTTGTAACTATTACCTACACCGTCAGTACTTATTAAATGAAGTACTTCGCTAATATTAAGTACCTACTTGGTTGTACTAAATGATTGTAAATAAGCTACAATCAGGATTCCAGTCACGTGGCGGCCATTTTGTCAGTAATATCGGAATGGCGGGAAAGGGAGCGTCGCTCGAGCGCGCACAGGTGTTTATAGCGACCGATACTACGTTCCGTGGCACGCATACTGATTACAAACACTTAAGGGTTTTACGTTCTGATTTGAAGTTACTTTAAGTTAGTTTGAGAGGTTGAAGTCTTGAAATACTTTGCGCTGTAAAGTAACTACGAGTATGAAGTTTTTGTTGTGTTGTTTGTAATATGATATTAGACTTTTAAGTATCAGGTAGAATTAGGGCTTTTGGGTTTAATCTCCATCTGAGAAATGGTGGTTTCGTAGATTGGAGTAGTTATATCAATGAGAGTAGAAAATGAGCTAACGATGTAGTTAATAAGTCCTTAACTAGTGACAATGATAGTGAGTTTCTTTCACCTTTCTTCTCCTCCATATTAAAGCACCTTTACGAAACGGGAGTAGATTAAAAAAAAATTGTTTAAATTGATACCTACATGAATAAATGTTTTTGAATTTGAATTTGACAGGTGTCAAACAGTATTATTAGGCAGAATAGGCGAGCCCTAATACAATAGGCAAGATTTTATTTTAAAAAGTTTAAGAGCATAATACTTTATTAATTAAATTAAGAACACGAAATGCTTCCTAACGTCTATATTTTCAGACCACACTAAACTTTTTTAAATATTTACCCACCTACAGAAAATATGAAGTGGATACCTATCATAATATGTATTACAATATCTATACTAAAGTGCACAAGAGTATGATAATGTTTCTCTAATTAAGATAAAAAACTAAAACAAACTGCTTTACCGGCGCGACAGGTTTATTCACAGAAATTAAAGAGGATTATCTAAGCATTTTTGTAGTCAATTAACTAGGTAGGTACGTACGTCAATACGTACCTACGAATCAATATTCGCAGAAACTTGAATCAAGTAGGTAAACATTGACTTTAAACGTTTAATTTAATATGTGGTATTGTAGGTGAGGGTATTTATAAGTTTTATTACTTAGTAGGTAGGTACTTATCTACAGTAAAGGGTTCCATTTTTCCTTTTGACGGAAGTAGGTACCCTGTGTAACTTACTCAAAGCATTATATTGTGTCCAAACTAACTGAACTGAACATAGTATTAAGTATTGTTAATTAATTAGTACCTATATTAAAACTCATCAAAATTTGTTCTTCCATTTTGTCGTGAAAACGGAAAATATACAAAAGTATACACAGCCATAGCTATAATATATGTATGTTAGATGGATTTCTGTCTATCTATCCTATCTATAAAGTTTCATAGATAAATAGTAGAGCATCGAGTGTAGGTGGTACCAGGCATACATAAGTACGAGCAGGTAGCGTGACATGAGCGAGACATAATTATATGTTGCGTTGTTTATGCGCGGCGCGCAGCGGGGCGGAACTAACGCGGGAGGGGGGCCCCGCCCATTGCCGGCTTTTTTATCCATCATCCGCGTATTATGGCGATATTACGATGGGGTTATTGAAAATTACTGAGAGAACTGATCGCTTATATCGTATTGTATTGTTTATGACTGTTGACGTGTTTGGTTATAAATATATTTGACTATGATCAAGGCTGCCTTAGGGTATGTCAGGGTCTTTGAACACACGAATTTGGAGCTACAAGGGAAGAATAAGGCGTGGCAATATCCTCTAAAGTATAGCTCATGTCTGTCTGAATGATTTACTAAAAACTTCGTTCATTTTAAGTCGAAATATAAATTCTAAGACTCACTTTCAGTTGATTTAAAAGTAAATTTTATCAGCCATACAAGACCTTAAGGTCGGGGTTCCTAGATAGGTAAGAGCAGTGGTAGGCTACCTGTTGTTGTGAAAGTAAAACTTGTCGATGTTGAAACTTTTTGTGAAATACTTTTCCGGGGATGAACTCGTAGGCAATAGTTTAAGCAGTATAAATAAAAATAAAAACAGGTGCGTAGTATAAAGTAAAACAGATTTTAACAGGTAGTATTAGGTAGGTAGATACACGTAAAAACAGAATTCTAACTGGAATCTATTTCTGTCAGTTAAACTACTTATGTTCAGACTATATTTAGTGGGTTATTATATAGATATTAGTTTTATCTGTAGTACAGCTTATGCATTATTAAATTAACGGAAGACTTGAACGCAAAAACAAATATGTTTGTTCGTTTGTTTGTTTTTTTAAACCTAGCGTACCTATCTATAGTGTTTTTCATTAAACTCCTCTTAAATTGTAGGTAACGATAAAAATAAACATTTGGTGGTGTATTCAAGAAGGATTGCTATACCTATATGGTAAAGGGCCACAATCCTTAGGTGATACTGTTGTTAATTCAAAGGACTATCTAAACAATTAGAGATACCTATTAAAATATCTTCACATCACAAGTTGTCCAATATGATAAAAATTTAGGTACTAAATACAAATCAAAACTAAAAGTCCTGAGTCATGATATGGAAAACTAAGCAATTAACCAAACTATAAGAGAGAAAATTTGTAGAACAACGTCTGCCCGGTTTTCTAATTCCTGGTATTCAATACTGTCAAGTTTAGCAAATTATAAAAATAAAATATTTATGTATATTCTTTGAGTCCACAAAAGGCCAAAAGACCAATACAAAGTGAACAATGTCCTTTATCATGTTAAGTTACAATCAGGAATTAACTATCAATTAGTAGGATTATGTACCTACATATTTTAAGTATTTCTAATTCAATGTCAGAGTGTGATATATTTGACACCCATAACATTAAAACCATTTCCATACCTATCATAAGTAGTTAATAGAGTTCTAAACGCGAGGATTATCACCGAATGAATCGTCACAGAGATATTAGTGTTATAGAAACGTATTAAAACACGCGCAACCCTCGACGGGGCGGGGGTTGTAAATTAACAGCTGTAATTACATGTAAACCGTATGAACAGCGGAGGGTGTTCCAAAACCGGCCTTTACCGACGTTTTCATGTTTTATAATCCTGTTTCATGCGTTATTGGCTCGGTAAACCCTTTGTGGAGTACGTTCGGGGAACTACAGTGCGCGCTTTGTGATTCAACCTAATATTGAAGCTAATGGAGATAAAAAAAATGTGTTATTTTCTTAGTTTTTCGTCGGAAAATGTGTATATTTACGTAGTTCGTTGACTTTTAAAAAAAAGTTTGGTTGGTAAATAAATTTTTGACCGTCACGAAAATATAGTATCTATTACGATAAAATTATTAAATGTCTTTATAATTGACACAGTAAATAAACTATAAAATCACCTAATGAAGGTGTAATTTTTTTTAAGTGATAAATATAAGTCTATTAGTGTGTTCAACAAAATATTTTTATAGAATCATTATTTCCAATAAGACTTCAGCTAATATAGATATAGTACTTATAAACTACATACTACGTAGTAAACTATGATTTCATACATTTTGATAGGAGACCTAAGCCCTTTGCGATAGTTATCCATTAATGACGAATGATCACATATGTAAGCGCAACCATTCAAAGAACTTCGAGAGTAATTAACAGATTTAATCCTATTATAATCCAAGCCTCACATGTTAGTTCAAAGCGTACCCTAGTTAGTCGAACGTGTGCGGTGTTTAGACAGACTGGGCGTTTAAGTTCAAACGCTGCACCCTAGTTAGTCGAACGTATCAGAAAGGGTTGTAGGTAATGACGAAGGCTTTAATTGCTATTTTGCTTGCGTGTATGGCTCCGGTTTGAGGGATCTCTTTCATCCCATTTTGGGCGGATTTACCGCGTATTTGGAACATCTATATGACGTTCGTATATACCTACATAGATATGAGTAGATAGTTATTTCTTTGTTAAATGGTATAACGACGACTAAAACTTCGTTTTAGTAGTACCACAACTTTTATTTTTCAGGTTTTTTCCTTCCGGCTTAGTTAAGACTAGGCTTAAGTAGGTATGTACGTATTTATCTTTTGTAAAGCCGATGGTCTTTCTATTGACTTCCGTAGACTTTTTATCTGTTATCTTGGAACTGGGAAAGATTCAGTTTCCTGGTGAAAATATCTTAGGACCATCTCCGTCATACCTACGAGTATAAGCAAGAAAAATATCACGTTTTATAAAAATCCACATGACTCGTTTTCGAGTCAATATTGTTATGGCAACCTATTATCACGGGAATAAACGTTTTCTAGAATAAAATACATCTCTATCCCCATCATATTAGCTAGAAATAAAACAAATCTGCACTAAAAATTCCAAAAATATATTCATTGTAGAATTCGTTACATGACTTAGGTATATTTTTTCTTATCGAAAGTTGATAGGTAAGACTGTGATTGTAAAGTCTTAAACTTAGGTAAATATAAACTTAAGTAAGTTCGTTCTAACCTGTAATAATTTTAAATATTAGAGGTAAATTAATAAGTAATGTTAAAAATATTTTGCTAAATTTCCCTGTTCCCGTAGAACCGCTACGAAGACTACGACCTACTACGGCGTAGCATCTTGCAACATTCTTACAGAAAAAAGTTATACGAAAAAATTATGTGTACCTACCTCACTATCAGTACATGCAAATTTAGAGATTTTCCGTTTGAACTTATTGTATATTTCGTAGCATTCGTATTATTATTCCGTTTGAACCTATTGTCGATTTCGTAGCATCTACTATTTGAGTATTTTCAACTATGTATTAGTAAATACAATATTTTTAAGAAGGACGTAAGTGTATTATTTTATTAACTGACTTATTTTTGTTATAAGTAACACCATAATTATATCCATGTTAATATTATAAAAGCGTAAGTGTATATTATGTCTTTTTCGCGTCAAAACAGCAAAATTAATTGATATGAATTTTAGCATCAAATAGCAATTATGAAAAATTAGAGACGAAACTATACTACTATTACGTTGCGAAAATTTAACTTAAATAGGTTGCAACTTTTTACTAAACCGAGCGATAGTACAGTTTCTTTGTTTATAATTATTATATCTGAATGGTCCCTAACTGTATGAATAACTAAGCAGTTCTATATCAAATCCAAATCCCACTTTCTAATAACGATTCATAATCATAGACCGTGAACAGGCACGGTGATAATACATACGATTTAAACCAAATACTAAGATCCAAAATAGAAGGGTTTTATGCTGACGGTACTTCGTAGATCAAAGGGTTACCGCCGCCGCGCCGAGCTTTGAACATGCCGCTAGCATGGCATGTAGGAAGCTCTATGTAGCATATATGCATATATAGTATGTATTATATATACGATATCCGCTTTGCGGCAGTCGTATGGCTGTTAATGTTTTGTATTTTGTGTATTTGTAGTCGGTTCGATTCCTGTTGCAAAATTAGTCTTAAAGTTGTTTATGAAAAATTATTATAGTTTGTGCATCGTAAGATAACTTGTATGTTAGGTTACTTGAATTTTTGTGTTTTTTGTAAAGCTGTTTGTGTGCGTTTTTTATTTAATACTGAGAGATAAAATTTTTCAGTCTAAGCTAAATTCAGTTAGAAAAAAGTGCTTAGTACTTGCATTTGTTTTGCACTCGTCGTTCCTCGTCTCTTTCTTACTATAAAAAAAACCACTGCAATTGGCACTGTGCTGTTTTCAAATTGAACACGCTTATAAAATTATCTGTTTCTTTTTTGTATGTATCTTATCATTGTACCTATTTGTAAACAGGCGGCTTTAAGTATGTCGGTTTGCCGATACGATCGCTGTCTCGCATTTATTATTATGTCACCAAAGCGTACTGTAATTAATGTTTTAAAAATCTACCTTTTTTAAAAAAGAGTACCGGGAGCTTTTTTTCCTCCCGGCCGACACTAGCTTACTTAGGCTTATATTGTCTTTTATAAAGCCGATGATAAGACAGGTTTTGTCTATCGAGACTTTAGGAAGTTTTATTGTAACATGTTTGTTAATTTTAAAATTCATTTTGTGTTATTCAGATTATTTTAAATTTTTGACGTTTGTTAAGTGAGCTATTAGTTCCTAAGACGAAATAAATGATTTGAATTTGAATTTGTAAAAAGCTTAATTTTTGAGTTAGATCACTATTAAGTTACTACTGATTTATAATACAAAGCGTAGGTACATTTTGTAACTTTCGCTATCACAGTATTTTCGTAATATATTCAATACACAGTGGCGCCCCCTCGTCTCCTATCAGAAATATCTTCACATACCGTAAACATGATCAATTTATAGGCCGTCACCGATCACGCTTGGCTCAGACGTAAGATTTGTAATTTTGTACCTACACTATTTTTTTTGCTGTCTGTCCTACTCTCGCATACTGAGTGCTAGTCTTGTGTAAAAATATGACAGTCTTTTTGGAGTTGACGAAGTTTAAAACTAATGTAAATATCAGCTTTTTTAAATATTTCTTCATGTAAACTTACTACATATCAGCATTATTATTAAAAAGGAAACTAAAGTAGACTCCACCTATTAATTTAGGTATAGGTTTCAAAAGCAGTTGTCATTGATCTAATTCTAATGAACGATTGAACAATCCCAACATACATGTAAATTGTGTAACATGTAAATTATAAAACAGACATAGATATGATAATGTTCCCGGAGTAGTAACAAAATTCCATCATATACGTCACCACATACTTTCCCTTCACAGCAATAAAAAACCAAATCATATGACACATTATTCCATTCGATCGCCAGCTCCGGCCCATTTCCTCGGCGGTCAACCATCGCCTATAACTTAGGTGTCGCATAAATAAATATTCAACGAGCCATACATCTCACTAATTTAGTACTACGGAACCCCATAATAACCATTTATTCAGCCCCGCGAATAAATAACTTGCGACATTTTTCTTCGACTTATCTCGAGAGAGCAGACGTAGCGTTGTCCTGTTCTACCACGTGTACTTCAGCTATTTCCGTCTCGCTCCAGCCACATTCATCACAGGGTACACCTCCCTTTATTCAGTACGTTTTATTTAGTTTTCGCCCCATAATGGATTTATCTTGCGCTTTCGTCTTTTGACCTTGTCTGTTTGTCTTCGAGTTCCGAGCAGTCTTTTAAACTCTGCCGCGTATCGATATGACCTCGGCTCTGCCATTGATTTTCACGTTTGGGTTTCGTGAATAGATGGAGAATGATTAAATGAGACGTTTTCTTGGTAGGTACTTGCAGATTGTATAGCATAATGCGTCTGGAATGGCTTAAATATGCGGTAAAACGTGACTTTGACTTAGGTAATATTCGTGCTATGGCAGCAAGAGGATTTGTCAGCTTATTAGGTGGAATACAAGACTGGAACATGGTCCACTTACGCGTAAACAGAAGAATTTAGAGGTGGAACAGATTTTCAACATCCTGAGTAAAAACATATCTTTCTGGCTCCTTCTGGATTCTGCTGAATTGCTGATGTTATAGCGCCAGATCCCTTTTGTTGATTTTCAGCGGGCTCTATTCTGGACTGTATTGAATTTAATCCTGACAATACTTATGCATGTTATTTAGCTCCCTGCATCGGCAATGGCCCATAGAATAGTAAGAAAGAAAAATGCCCCGAGAAAAAATGGGAGACCCCGAATTTTTACATATTTAAAATCCCATATTAATCAGTACTGGACCAGCTCATAGGACATCCTGTGAATTACTAGGCTAGTCAATTTTAAAGTCGGTCAATAGTGTCTCGTGTCCATACGTCATTACTTCCACCATGGTAGTTAGCTACCCTCGAAGGGGAGCTGAAAATAAAATTACTTAACTACTTAAATCAGTGTAGGGCCCTTGGCTGTCTAAACGATACGTTAGGGCTCCCTACCTGTGTCGCTAGGGAGGTTAGTTAAGTAAAACATTGAATATAACAGTACTTATAAATGTTTATGACGCAGAACTGTGTGATTTTTCTATAATCTCCAGAGAAGAAGTTCAGAGTGCTGATTTTTATATACTCGTAGGTACAATATTTATTATAAATACATTTATTTTGAGAAAGGTGTTAAGAGAATTTATTAGTAGGTACTCGTTGTTAATTTGCTATTAAGGCGACTATAGATGATAGTAGGTACTGTTAACGTAGGTTAGTAGTCCTGGTAAATTACTTTTTAAGTACATATAATACTTTGAGTCAATTTAACGGTACTTATTTATCCAGGATTTAATTTAATTATTTGGTGATCCCAGGTATGGCATGGTAACTCAAAGACCGAGGAATTGCCGCGGGCACCACTTTGTGGTAACGATTATTATTTCGTACATAAGCTTTTTCGTTTTGTACCTAACTTTACCTGATATTTACGGACCTACGCATATAATTATATGTCGGTATAACTATAATATAATAATATTTGTAATAGCTTAGCTAATCCCCTGAAGTATCTCGATATCATCACCTCCTACCGGTCCTAAACTATACTCGGTCCCTCTATATTTTATTGAATTTAATTATGAAATTATTGAGAAAGAGGAGTTCAGTGACAAACACACGTACCTACGCTGCGTTTTTATTTATTACGACAAGTTTCACAGATATAAAGTTAAAATGTAGTAGGACTCTAAAAATAAATACATACCTATTATATTTTGTCTTCTAACAATGCAACACTAATTCGTAATCATACACACAAACATACGTTCAGTTACACATAGAGGTCAAGTGGATAAACCGTATTCAAAAGTTGTCAAAAAACGGAAGGATTATTCAATTTCATGATCAATTACCACGATCCGATACACATGATCGGAATTGAGATGAGATGAGATTTCATTTCACTTTAATAACTTGTAAGAAATAGATTTTTCTGATTTAAGAAATACATGTTTCTTTTAGCTGCGATTATCCGCGTCTAAGCTACTTTTTAGTATGCAAACGCAAATATCGGCAGTTAAAAGAAGCTCATCCGCCAAGTCCTAATTACCACCGGTTTTAAATTGTCACTAGGTCTTACCAATCTTCAAAGAAAAGGAGCTAAGATGTTTATTCGTAGGTATAATGGTTCTAAATATTCAATTTAATTTTGTTATTAAAAGTCCGAAAAGTGTCGAACACACGTAGATACGTACGATTGGGACACTATAAAATGTTACACAGCGATGTCGGGTGTCCATTTTTTTTATTAATATCAATAGCATGATTCACACAG
>LGAG01000998.1:94280-114284 GCA_001278395.1 Lerema accius | reverse complement strand
CAAATCGACTATCAAAATGCTCACGAAAAAAGTTGTGTATGACCGTCTGTCGGATACTCTGCCCTTTTTGCAGACAGTTTTTTTTTAATTATTCGAATCTGTGGTTAGTGGACACGCGGTTTCGCGCGCTTTCAATTTTAGGTGGATTTCTGTTTTTGTCTGCGTTAACAGATTGATATTTTTTATTGTGTTTTTCGTAAGTTATCTTTGGTTTAAAAAGAAAAACTACTCAAGTAAGTAGGTATAGTAAAATTAGCGCGTCACGTAATAATATCACCGTACGTATCTAACTGCTTGGGTTCTTATGATAATCGTGTTAAATTACTTTTCTCTGAATCAATATCATATTATATTAAGGAACGGAAGCAACTTCGTAGAACAAACTATTTTAAGTCAATAAAGATAAATGGCGGTAACGACTGCAAAAAAAGTCTTAATTTCACTTCAGTTAATTTGGCGAAGAGTTTTTTTAATAGGTACTTTTTTTTAGTCACTAACCTTTTTTCATCCCTGGAATCTCCCCTCCATTGCATCCAATAGCCTGCGGTCCAGGACTGAGGCTATGGAGCTGGTACGGAGGAGTCCTGGTGTCTATCTGCGTGGGCCAAGGGGCCCGAGGCCACGTGGGAGTGGCCCCAGGGGTCCCCAGCAGTCGCAACCTCTCGTAAACCGGCGTGGTGCAGTCTGAAGGTTGCTGGTTGCTAGACTTCTCTTTCTGCGCTGCCAGGTTGCGAAGCACGCGGTTGATTGAGGAGACCTGGTTATAAAGTTATACTTTTAAATCAGAACAAAAAATGTAGACTGAGTCTTCAGAATAAAAAATCATTTTTTTTTTACGATTTGACATAATAATATGTCGTAGAGCACAGCCTGTCGAGAATGTACCGACAAACGTTATCATTTGATAAGTATCTACGTTATATTTTTTTCTACTATGTCTTATATCTTCTTATATCTTTCCCCGCTTCTTCTCCCCCATGTCAAAGCACCTTACGAAGTGGGAGTAGATTAAAAAAATGACGTGCATTAGTGTATCTTTGATACCTATATGAATAAATGATTTTGAATTTGAATTTATAAACTCTAATTACACACAAACTATCCAGTAAATTATAATTGAAAGTCGCTGTACCTATAGCTCCTAAATTTCGTGGGAAGGAATTGTAATCAAGGCAATTCAATTATCACCTAAAGGAAGTTGATACGATTACTTTACAATTATCTCAATAACTTAACCCAATCACGCGACAAACCGCAAATCATTTTCAATAGTTAATACTGAATACTGGTTAAGAGTTCTAGTCACCGCAAACATTAGCAGCTAGATTTGAAATATGGCCTAGGACTGACTTACATAACCTCGAATTCAATACGTGTACCGCAATATTTTGACTAACAAATATTTCTTAAATTGTCAGTAGTTAGGGATCATTTTACAATAGACTAGCAGACTGGGTAGACGTTGTTCTGCAACATATTTGGGTCTTATTGTTGATCTTTTAGTTTTACGAATCAGGTGCTCCTGATCTTTAATTTTCAAGTCCCTTTTGTACATGCTCATTCAATTGAACAGCTGTTGCTATGAGAACGTTTATATTTTTCTCGTACTTTATAGTACCTAGTATATTCATATCAGTACCACCTACCGGGTCCAATAGTGCTCCTTTAAACCATAACTTGATCTTTCTAAAACACATCACTATTTTTTATTGAAATCGGTCCGACCCTTTAGGAGTTTACAGAAAAACACACGTACGTTAGGATTTTATATAAGTATAAAAATTAGGTACTTGTTCATTTACGTCTTAGTTCATTATAAAGTCTTAAGAAACAGAGTAGGTACCTACAACAGTGAAAGTGTTTATTTTTCTCATTTTAATATCAGGTAGGTCGTACCTACAGATGATTCATAAGATACGATGATAAGCTGTGACGACTGGTTTGGAGACGATTCGAAATCAGAAAGGTGTGTTGTCATCACGGAAGAAATGGTGGCCATACTGATTTCTGACATAGGTCCACCCACCTATAAACTTAGCAATTATAAACGATGCCGTCGGTCTGTAAACTCTACAATGAGTAAGATAATATATCATGTTTATTGTTTATGTTTCAATTTGTAAATCTGGCTTTTTTAAGTACTGAAAATAGCAAACACTGCATCACGCTAGCTGGCAGTGCTACCATCTCCTGTCGTCCATGGACATCGCGATAAACCTCTAGTAGGAATATAGGGGGACCGATGCTTTTAATTATAATTTTGTTTAATATAAATTTCATTGTCCGAGATTACAGCTAGTACGCATAAAATACGCACGAAAATGTTAACATACGATAGGTGTTAACCGATAGCCCACCCAGACTCGCTACAGACCGAAAATGTCCTCCGGTACACCAACTGTCACACTGGCATGTGACAGCGCGCCAAACGGACGTAGCGCGTAACTTAGACGTAGGGCAGGAAGGCGAGGCCGTAAGACGATAGATGGTAACTCGATACACGGCCGCGCGGTGGTCCGCTCCGCGCGGTAACTGGCATCTGACGCGATGCCCGATGGACCGAGAAAGCGCGGCACGTTCGAAAAACGAACGCGTTTTTTTTCTTTTAAATACCTCTTTTTTCATCTATGATTGACTTTGATAGTTGACAGTCTTGTTACTGATATTTTTGTTGTTTGTTATATTAATTACCTACTTGTACAGTAGGTTTATTTTTTTGTCTCCGCTTAAATGAAACTAATTGATTGCAATTTAAAACAGTTTGAAATAAACTTGGGAAAGTTGAAAAATAATTGTAAGATTCCTTCGATCAGAAAATTATAACAAGACTCTAATTAAAAGTCGTTCGAGCAAGTATCAAGCGGCGGACTAGAAAAACGAGCGATTTTAAAAGGGTTGTCAGTTGTTGCAAGTTTTCAACAAAATGGAATGGAAATTTTTAACAAGCTGAGAATAAAATATCGGAGGAAAACATCGAAGAGTAAAACATCGAATCAAAATTCAATGACTGGTGCCAATTAAATTATTCTTTTTAATTAGTTACCCTTGTTTAGGTAATGAATGTTATGAAATCAAAATCTATCATCCATAACACAACAAAATTAAGTACTTCAATAAAACGCATCAATTTTGCAAAAGGAGTAAAAGAAAAAATATTTTTTTTTACGATTATCCACTTATATGGATTGCAGTTACTCAAAGGATTTAAACCTCAGATTGTTACGAATGCATGAGTATTTTTTGTTAATAAGATACTCGCTCGCGTTTGACAATTTTTCAAGCGTGCGTGAAATGTAAACCTATTAAGCATCGGTATAAACAAACGACCCACGCCGATGTGTGGTCATGTGTGAAAAACGCCTGCGTACTGGCCGTGGGCAGCTGTAAAAAAGAAACTCGACAAGTAAAAACCTGTAAACAGACCCTTAATTCGAATTACGCAGTCACTGAACGGTTTCCACAATTGTCCTTGCTTAATAGGTACATACATACATACGTACACCAATTAGCAAACTCTTTGAATTCCATGTTTACATGATTTTCGCGACTAATGTCCTTTATATTAATGCATACGGTTCTACAATAGTCGGTTTTTATTCTATTGCACTCAAATAAGATTTTAATTTTCGAATTGAGTTCACAGCGAATTTAAGTTTGGAACGTACCTACTTGAAATTAATACCGGCCACAAAACATTATTCAAAGGGTTATTTTGTAAAAGGGAACGGATTAAAAACAAAAAATGTGGGCACTTGTATCTTTTTTATAGGAATTAATCTAATCTCTTTTAGCATTTTTTTGTTATAATATTTATACGGAAAAAAATATAAAAAGCTCTAGGGTAGTTATCCACTTTATTGATGTAGACCTAGTAACATAGGTTTAAATCTCTATCAAACATTTTTTAGTAATGTTATCGGGTACGTTAAACCTATGTCTATCGCCACATTAGTTTGGCATTTGCTAATAATGTAGTTCAGTTGAAAAAAAAGTTACTTTAAAAAACCTCATTGGCCAATTTTTTTTCGTTCCGAATTCAAACGTTTTTGTCTTTCGTTCCCAAGTCTGAACGCTAGATTCAATTTTGGAACTTAACCGTCGTCGATACAATACTGTTACGAGTTCTGAATACAAAATAAATTATACCGCTCGCCGTGCTACCGTCAAACGGGCTCGGTAAAAAGTATGAAAGGTGCCCCCTAAATACCGAGTGAGGTGAAGCGAGAAAATTATCTTATATTTGCTCAGACGCCGTGAACAGGGCGCGAATACTTTTCAATAAGCTTAGAGATTTTTTTTATTTTTATTTTTACCAGAACCGTCTTGTAAATCTCAGTTGTGAGTTGTGAGCGCTCCGTAAAACGGAACGTAAATAGACGGTCTTATTAATCTGTGCGACTGTCAACTTTTTTTTTATTTAACTTTTTAAATTACTATTGCTTACTTGTCAATTATATTTTGTTATTATATTTTATACAATATTGTAGATACTATTGATTATTAAGTTTTAGGTAATAAACTACGTATAAAGTGTTCCTAACTTCATTGTATGCGTCTCTACTTATTCGCGGCGATAATTTTATTCGCCGTCCCTAAAGATAAAACAGCTTAATAGGGCGTTTTCGTGTCTTTACTGCTCATTTTTGCATAATATCGTGATTTTTTTAGCATATAAGTACAGGAATTATAAGATGAATTGTGAATGACAAGTTTTCTACTAATTATTTATGTCTTTTTAAGGACTAACAGTTTGCATTACAATTCGAAATATTTTTATATTAAAAATAGAAAATTAATTACATTTCCATCATAACGATACAAAACTAGTTATTGATTAATCATCATCAGATTCTATGGAAATTACTAATGTCTCAATAGACAATACTTATCAAACTCGTAACATAAATTTTGAAAAAGACAAATAGCCTAAGCTTAGATAGAGTCGGCTGGAAAAAAAGAAAAATATTACAATGATTATTGGCCCAAAAACTACTAGCAACCAACAAACCAGACACAATAAATTAAAAATCCATAAATCAAAAAACCTATCGACGTCTTTCAATTACATTAGATATCAAAATCATCGCGACAGCATTATCACATCCAACGCTCGCTTACTTCCAACTATATTTAAATGCGCGCCGAATGAAAAAGCAGTGCATTACTCCTCATTGTTAGACACAGAGGGGTCACGGACAATAGGCAACCTGCTGGGTCTATTGTACGCCAAGTCGGCACTTTGCGAGTCAATATTTTGGGTGACTTTTACTCTTCTTTTCAAGCTTTTGCGAAGTAAGCAACAACTGCGACGCTAGCGCCGCGCCGTGCCGTTTCATTGACGATGCATTGTTTTTTACGCTTTGAATATGGAATTGAATCGCAAATTGGATGGATGCTTGTTTTACGGTGCTGCTGTTTTTCCGTTGAGAGGTGTTTGTCTGCGCAAGTAGGCTATGGGGCAATGCCATTAGTTTTATTTTATGTACCTAGGTACTTTATTTTTTGATCACTAAAATATTCATGCGCGTAGAACAAGGTAGTAGGTAGTTAGATAAGTACATCAAAAATGTTAACGAAAAAATAAAAAAGTTTTTCCGATTTTAATTTCATTTTTTTTTACTTAATTCCTACGTTCTTCACGTTTTAGTCACTAATCTTTTATGTGTGATATACTTACTAAGTAACTAAACTTTAACTAATTAGGACAACTGTGTAATTGAAAGAAAATATAAAGCAACCCAAAGTTAAATAATAATACCTATCTAAACCTAATTGCTAGGTACTCATTACTCTCTATTTATACTAAAATATTTACTAGCTGACTACAAATAAAACATTAAGAAATCAAACAAACTTCGTCAAGCGTATCAGCTGGCTTTGTTCGCGAATTTTCAATAAAATTGGATTCCCTTTAATTATTTCTCATCACAACAAAGGTTAATAATGGTCAGAGATGTACAATACACAAAAGGCACCACAGAACGCCCCTACTTCAACAAACGTTTAAGAAAAAAACCCCGCCCAAGCGTAAGATGACAACATAAGTCAACACTTAATTCGAGAGATTCCCACGAGGAATTTCGTATTTAATTTTCGATTTACTATTGTATGCAATCAAAGAAATGGGTCAATACGTGAACTCATAAATTGTATTGTTTGATTGAGACGTATAGGCAGTTTGTCAATACATTCTGGTATTGTATAGCGTCGCGGGGCGCGGATTCCGAATTAACTCCAGGCTTAGGCAGTTCGCCTTTATAGCATTCATCCTAATTCAGAATCGTTTGAGGGTGAAATGATATTCAACCGTTCATTAGACGTTCTCATGGGGGTGATGTGAAATGTGGTTGCCATTATTAAATCAAGACTTGGATTTTGAATCAAGAAAACGTACCTACTTATCTACGACTCGTACAAGATTGTTTAATCTAATGACGAAATGAGATGTTGTTTTGTCACGAAATATTTATTTAAAACATGTTTTTGTTAAAGGTGAAAATCTTATTTTTAATACCATCACCTTAAAGTATCTATCCGCATGGTTGTCGATGAATAAAAAATTAAGAATTTTTACTTTAACATTACTAGTATCAAATAGTAGAATAGCAGCTAGAATACTGGCTCTGGGATTTCGTAGAAAAAATATTCTGTATTTAATTTTGGACGGAACTAAAAATTAAATAAGTATACCTACATATTTATTTCTATCATGTCTTTGAACAAGTTATAAAAACTATTTGAAGAGACGATGTTTCAGTAAACAGGTTTATATAGATTTACGGAATATTTACGTAATAAGATGGCGTAACAAAATGACCCTTCCACCGGTCAAGCGAATGAAAATTGGAAACTGTCCCTTATACTCAGGCAAAAAATGTCTGTTAAATGTGTAAATATAATAAATAGCTATGATTTTACGTATAAGGGACTTGTCTTACTATTGAAGAGGACGCGCGAATTGGTAGAGGAGAATAAAACTGAATTTGAACTCGTTTTTCATAGATGTATGATGAAAGTGGAAATTCATATTTGATACATAAGTCACTTGATCAACCTTCAGGTCCAAATTTCCTAAATCAAATGTATTATTGAATAATGTTATTCCTTTATTATTACAATCAATGGCCGTTGTATTTTTTTTTTCGAATTAGAAACTGGGTTTTACGTTTACCTGTATGACTATTCAAAAAGTAAAAAAGACCTTCGAAAATATGAATATTGAATATTTTTCATATTACTGAGGTTCTCCTCTTCATTAAGTCTCTAAATTATAGGTATACAAAGCTTACACAAATTAAGATAGATAAGTAAGATAATTATTAGGTAGTAAACTCGAAAGATTAGATGAAATAAAACGCTATATTCAACATTAAGATGCTCTGACCTAAATATTTAAAAGTGTATTTTTAACAACATTACCATAAGTAATTTCACAAAACAAAAACAAAAATAATAATATAGTTTATTCGCCGACAGTCAGACAAAAATAACGCGACGAGATTTTCCGCTAGATGTATTGTCGGAATAAAATAAAATGTCGGCAAAAATACTATGAAAGGCTGGCGTAAAATTGATTATTGATTTGTTTTATTATATTATAGATAGATAGACTAACGGGGACAGACGTGGGTGGGGACAGATAAGGGATGAGGTGTGACGGAACGATCATTCCGGTTATAAAATTATAATAAATCATAGGAGAAATCGAGTAGGTATTTGTTTTGTAGTTCTGTTTTGGGGTAGATTTAATAAGACTTAAAGTTATATAATACGTAGGTACCTATTTATTGTTGTTATATGTAGATACTATACTTAAGTAGTAAGTAAGTAGTAGCTAAATTATGTATGAGTAACAATGCGATCGGAAAGTGTTAATTCACTTAACGTAAAGTAATGAAATTATTAATAGAAAAACAACAAACCTGTTATTTTTTTTGGTATTGTGGCGCCCGGTGTAAAAAAAATATACAGCCTATGTCAATCCACAAAATGGTTAAGAATCCATAATACGTCACATGTTGAAATCAGTCAATTCCTATGAGCTGTAGAACGCGCCAAAAAAATTAACCTACATACATACGGTAGAAAAACAATGCCTTCCTTCTCGCGCAGTCGGGTAAAAGCTGCCAAGAAATATAACTATAGTTAAACGCGAACCATTGTTCAACTTGAGATCAAGTTTTAAAAAGAATTGGTGAAATATACGTCAATAATGAAGTGAAAACATTCGAAGGGTCAATACAATTACGTGAAATAATCTTTGAAAGTCGACCAACTGGCAAAAGTCGATTGTATTTACTTTGTCAACCGCTCTACCCGGCGATAATAACTTTATTTTAATGACAATAATCGCTATTATTATTATTAAATAGTATAATAGTGTATTATTACGTACGGCACGGGGATGAACGCTCGAATGAATCAGAATGACAAGTTCACAACGGATTTTTATTTTAGTTTTTGTCCACGTTTAATATATTCGCTACTTTTGTTTGGCTGGAAAACGGTTTGACGAGTTGACGCGTGCGGTAGTGTGGAGTAACCTTTATTTTTTATTAGAACTGAGATTGTATAGGTATAGGATATTAATGTAGGTAGGTACTTACCTACATCTGTTTTTTTTGTTTTTAGTATTCATTTAACACTAAGGTAATAGGGCATTTTATTTTGTCAGCAAAAGTAAACAAAGCTATTATTGACTTTTTCTGACGTTTACTTTCAAATAAAAACAAAAAAGAAAATAGCATAATTTAGTACAGGACTACAAAAGTGTTCATGAAATTTTGTCATTCGGTTAACTAAGCAACTGTCAACGATCAGTTATCAATTCACCAACATACTATATAATATCCAAGGTTTTTAAAGTCACGATTGACAATGCTATGAGCGGACCTATCGAATACCTAACATACAAACACTAGTAAGTACATAACATTAAAACATCTATCTAATAAAATCAGTGAAGGTTAAACTAACTAAAATCAGTAGATACTTTTGTTTAGTAGCCAATATCTAATTACCGTCTAAAATAAATATGTTCTCAACAACCTCTACTGACAACTGACAACCGGCAACCGGCAACAGACAACCGACACCGCACTTGCGGCCGTAATCGCTCCTATAATTACTGACAACTGACACCAATAATCACCGAATCAAATCTCGCGTCGCAAAAAATCTCATAAATATTCAAAAGATCTCGATAGTGGTGTTATTACATTTAATGCCCTCCTCCAACAACAATAGCCGACAAGGACATCGTTTAGACACAAAGCAATGCAGTGTGGACGCCGCATAAAATTATAATAAATATCAGCAGAACGAGACGGATTGTTTGCGAGAGGGAGATAGCTGCGGTCTTCTCTAAAATCTTTTATACACGATCCGGGCGAAATGATCCGTACATCGTAAGTACGTAAGTTCAATTGAGATTATGTTGTGAATAATAGATTAAAATTGCGGTTTTTATAAGCTTTTATTTAGTTTCACCTGTCCCGGTATTTGTAATCAAATCTTGCAAGCTAAATTTCACCCACTTCCCTGAGCTAAATATTAACACACTCATCCAGACCTGATGACAATGCATGTGTATAATGAACATGATACTGCTACCAGGATTGGCTCCAGACGATTGAACTCCTCAACGGTTAACAGTAGGGGCTTGAAATTTTGTACTTTTTAACTTTTTAGTTCTTTTTCTTATTAACAAGTAAAAAAAGCTTGTTTAAAAAAAAAATCTTTTAATTTTATTATTGTCTAAGTTAAACATTTTATACTCAAAGATATTGTTGATATTAACGTAAAGTATCATTGTTTAAATTAAGGTAACGTCAAAAAAAATTTTTCAATATAAGTGACGTAAACTTTATTTCCAATCCTCAAAGTGGTTTTTAAAACCAAAAAAAGTTAAAAAAAAAATCAAAACTTCAGTCTTAAATTTTCCAAAATCAGATACGATAGTGCATAGTCCCTCTTATATCTCTGTATCTTTATGCAGTTATCCCGATGGTGACAATGCACTGACACCTCATTTGGACGGTAGTTCGAGGGTAGTCGGTAATAAGTCATAACTCATGTTAACAGGGGTACTATAATGACTATGAATTCTGATTTAGATCGAAACCTATTATTTGCGGATGGGTGACGATTTCGCGCTGTCAATTCTTTCTTTGGGGAGCGGTGGCAGTGTCATCTGTGAAATTATTGTGAAATGGCTTTAAATTTGCTAAACATTTCGATTTGAGAGTGGGGTAGTGATTATTTCTTATTCACTTTTCAGCAACATTAAAACATTTTTACACCGAATTTCTTAAGGTATTTTAGCAACATAAAATTTATTAGGTAACACTTAAAACTTGGCAATTTCACTGGCGAACATAATTTATCAGTAACATGAAAACTACAGATAAAAATAAAAAAAAAAATGCTTCACCCACTCATACCGTAGCCGCTAAAGTATAGGTACTCTGTGTCATGTGAATAATCAATGCTTTAACTGTCACATAAAGGTTTCCTCCAATCGGTAATCTAACCTGAATTCCCGTACTTTGCAATATATTAGGTTACATGAATGTAGTTTTGTAGGAGTAAAAAAAAATCCCAACAGTTATAAAATACAATTCTAACAACTAACCAAGCGTTATTAGAGCATTAACCAAACGTTATACAAATAGGCTTTACAGATTACACTGATCCTCTAGTCCTCTACTCAATCGCAGGCAAACGGCATCCTAAACAATCGATTAGCCAATCTGGATTAGTGCATAGCGTCAATACGCTACATTATGTAGAGTAGGATAATCGACATACCGACAATGTTTAGAATACTGTGTAGAGTAAGCTCTTGTTATGTATGTAGAGCGGATGTAAATGGTTTGCTTATGATTTGATTCGTCTATGTCTCTACATCTGCCTTTTGTGATTTGGAATGAAAGCTTTTGTTAGCTTTTAGTCTACCCACTTATGGTTTTAAGATACAATTTTCTGTCTCTGTCGGTCGCGAAATATTCGTGTTAACATAACATAATTACGTGATAATTAATGAAGAAAAGAATAACACATTATTCAAGTACTTCAACAAAAAAATATCAAAATTTTTCTATATTACCCCACAGGTGAATGGTATAATGGAAGGTTTAAACCGACCAATGAATGATCGGCAAACCATTTAATCATCGAACCACCTACACATAGAAGCCGGATGTTTCGAGTAAAACCCTAATAAGCCTATATTGCTGTGCGTTTTGCGGTCGTTTATTGCGGATAGCCTTTTGAGCACGTAATGAATTTCAAAATGGAATTTAGGTCTAGTAATTAAACATGTTTCGCGGTTGTAACACCTGAACCAGGCTTTGCTGAAATAGAACAGATTCGCATGATACTCTTATAGTAGACTCATTAATATTCACAATTGAAAATAAATCTATTAAAAAAACTAACAAATCTCATACTCATGGGTGAGGTGCTTGCATTATTCTTAAAAAAGCTTTATTCTAAATTGACCCTTTAAGTATTAATATGAATTCATTCATTCATTTCATTATTTTAAACCCTATAATGTAACTGATGTCCAAGGACAACCATCTACTATTACGTACTCATTTATCGGCTTCATAAAAAACTCGAAATCAAGTCTACGCGTCCAATTTTTATACCTCACACGTGCAAAGTGGATTAAAATTAAAACTGCGTAAAACGTACAGCATATGTCGCTCGAATACACGAGGGAGACACCCCAGCCTACCCTTAAATAAGATTTCATAAATGAATGTTCTTTAAACGAATGTGCATACCTACTGCAAACTGCGACGGAAAATATGCGTGTTTAAACTTGCAATTTGCAATGTTTGCGTTTTCAAGAAAAAGTTTTAGGGTTTTGAAAAGACATCTTATTATTTATTATACTTGTAATTTATTTTACACAAATAAATACCTATTGTGTTTTTCATAATATTATATTGACGTAGGAAAAAGGTATTGATGTAAGTAAAAATAAACAGTTTTGAAACCAATTTCAGTAATCAAAATAATTACATTAATAAAGATGTGCAGGTGAGTTTCTTTCCCCTTTTTCTCCTCCATATTAAAGCACCTTTATAAATTGGGAGTAGATAAAAAAATTGCGTGCATAAATAATTAATAATTGGAATTTTAAAAAGCTCCAAGCTTTGGATAGAGCCTAATACCAGTTTTAAAATTAGATTTTCGAAATGTGACTTGATATGTTGTTGATAAATAGGATTGGATAATTAGTTTTGATAAGATAAATAGGATAATATAATTGATTTGATAGATAGGATAGTAGATTGGATTATACAGGATTGATTTTCATATAAACCTTAATAACACTAAACTTTATCATTTTTTTTTTAATATTACAGCATAACACAGCAGCGTTGCCGTTTTTGGCGGGATATCCCGATTTTTTAATGAATAATTAGGTGTCCCGCTTATTCGGGATTTTAAAACTATTTTTGACTTTCATTGTCTTTTGTTTTTTTTTTTATTGAGAAGATGTCTTCATTGTAACGTAATATAACGACCAGATTCAAGCAACTAACACTTGGATAAATTACTTAAAATAGTTCGGAGTAGTTATAAAATAAAGACAAAAAACCAAGTGCTGAAAACAAGGGGCGGGAGAATATAATTTTTTTCAAAAATTTCTAATTTAAACCTTTTTTTACTATGTCTCGCTTTCGACATCAGAGTACCGATTTTTTTTGGAAAATCGCGACTTGCTCCAAAAAAAACTGGTAATGCTGCAACAGACCTTTACGATCAACTTTCGCTTACCAAAACATTTAATCTAGGCATTTAATTGACACAGGCCTCCGAGACCGACGTCACAACATCACAAGACGATACCCAAATTAAATTCTGTAAGACGTTGTTTATCAAAGAGCTGAGCTATGGTTATAGCATGTTATCTACGTCGGTTGTTTGATGTGCAGTCGCCTGAAAGTGGCCGAGGGCGGCTGGAATGCCTTGTGGAGTCCAGAGACTGCCTTAAACTACACTTTAAACAAATTTAACCTAACTAGTTGATGCCTTTGGCGTTGCGTTGATGGACGCTACCTTATCTTACAGTTTTCAGCTATAACCGCTTGGAATTAGGTAGGTAGTAGACAAGACATTTAAGTTAGTATAGCTTAGAAAGTTTTCAGTGTCTATTTACCTTATAATTTGAGGCCAATCTAGTGTCAAAGGTAACTACATCAGTTGATAAAATTGAGTGTGTTATACTCTAAGATAACTAGTATCTAATCTATAATATAAAAAAAAAACAAAAATCTCGATTACCTAAACTTGGGAAGGTATGAAGAAAAGTATACTTATAGTCACTCTTAACCTACAATGTAGAATAATACAGTAACACTTCACACGTAATCCGTCAAGCCATTTAGACAGTAAAACATACTAAAGATATTAATATACATACATACATACATTCTTTTGGTACAGTCGGGGAAATATAGATGAAATGTAAGTTCAATATTGTATCATAATCAGCTTTTGTAGTTGTAATTGTAATTCAATTTACTTATTTAAATCGTCAATTAAAGAATTCCCCATAACAGTTACATAGGGTGCAGTTCCAATAACGCTATGTTCACAAAACACCCCAATATGTTAGTGTAGTGATTGTGATCGCGGCTTATCTTATCAAGTATCTGTTGATGCTATATTGCTTGAGGGGCTCGGTACCGTCCGCAAAACAATGTAGTAGGGCTAATTTATTGGTAAGTAATTGTCAATATTTACTGTTCATATCAAATGTAGGTATTAAATTCTATAAAACCTGATCGGTGGTCGAAATCCGACCATAACTCTTCATGTCAAATAATTGGTATAGCTATAGACTGGCATTGACATCTTCCTGGCAGGTATCTCGAACGAGTCCATAATCTATTGTTTGATATAGTTATGGTCAAAATCCGACCACTGAGCGGATCCTTTAGTAAATAAATCCGCGCAACTGTCAGTGTGTGCAGGATACAAAAAATATCTTTCTTCACCATTTTTTACATAATATACCTACATTATAACAATATACTTTATAATATGTAATTCATGAAAATCTAGGCCAATTTATGATTTTCAATCTAAATCTGTTTTTGCTGTCGGTACCAGGATACGATAGTACTAAAACCAGGGATTAGCGGTAATGTTAGTCATTTGATTTGCTACTGTGAATACTCCTTAATATATATGTATCTTAATAAGATTGAACAAAAAAAAAATTTTGGTTGGGTTGTTTGCACTAAATATGTACCTATCTACGTAACTAATTATAACAAAAATTATTTAGTTTATGAGTTTCGTTCACCGTTTCTTGTCCGTGATTAAGCTTTCATCCGAAACTTTTGATAGCAAACAATATAAGTATACACAAGATAATGTTAATTTTTTTTTAACCAAGCTTTTATTACTTGTCAATGAGAAAATGAAGTAAAAGTTAAAGTTTGCAAAATTTCAAGTCCCTACTGTTAACCGTTGAGGAGTTCAATTGTCTGGAGCCAATCCTGGTAGCAGTATCACATCATGCTTATTATAAACATGCATTGTCATCAGGACTGGACCAGTGTGTAAAATTTTAGCTGAACCGGACACCGGGACAGGTGAAACTAAATAAAAGCTTGTAAATATATCTATAGATCAGTATAAAAAATAATTAGAATTTGATAATCGTTGCAAACAGTTTTTACACTTTTACATTATCTTAAAGGTATATTGTCTCTTCTGATAGATTATCAATTAATTATTTGTTCACTATAGGGCACATAAACCTCCTTATAACTGAGGAACCTTACAGCATACTGTTCTACGCTGCTACCGTGTAGATAAATAGAAGTTGAACTATTTATTAAACTATTTCAGCTCTCATTTGCAACATGTTTAATATATACCTACCTAATACAGTTTTACTCTCAACAAGTTGGTATTCAAAAGCTTAATGAAACACTTATAGCGGCAGACATGCCAGTTATAATGATAATCCGAGATTAAGCTTCTCGTCCACGATAGACACTAATTTTTATCCAATCGTTACTGATGTACAATTTATTAAATAACATAATAATAGAGACAGCAGATAAAGATAAACATTAAACATGGTATTGATTTCTTGTTTAAAAGTCTCCCTTGATTATGAATTAATTAAAGTGATAATGTTTAAAAAGTCATTGACAGCCCGGATATTTATTTTAACGAAAAGGAAATACAACATACAAAATCGTATTTATAAAAAATGAATACATTTATTAAAGGGTGCCGAATTTTTTAAAACTGTTTGATACCGTTAATAAACATCAATACAAAATATTATTATGTAGCATTACTTTTAACTTGGAATATTAATGAAACTAAAAAAATCTTGTTTTACATCCTTTATCACTTAGAAATAAATAATACACATCTACCTATACCCCGTTTTTTTCGTCGTGACATAAAAGGTAAACAATCTTGGCACAACTTTTATTTATTTTATTAATTTAAAAAAATATTTAGAATTATACAGAAATTTATTTTAACATTAAATTATTGTTTATTCTTTCGTTTTTTTAAATTTGTGTCTGTCTTATTTTTAAATCGATAATTACAATAAAAAGACAGTGTAAGATTGTTTACCTTTTATATCACGGCGAAAAAAACGAGGTATACTAACTTTCCTTAATAAAACTATAGTCTCGTGGACGAAGCGCTTTATTTAAGCGGGGGTAATAAAAAAATTGCATATCGGGCTTAGTTGCACGTGGCACGGATACTTAACTCGCTTGGCTTGACACCCCCGTCGATACTCGTCATAAATACTCAGTTTATAACGTGTTGCTGATCGATAAGGATTAAAAAATGAATGGCTACGAGACTCAAAGGGGATTTATATAGAATACTGAGTTTTATCTTGTATCTACAAATAACTGTACGTATCTATATCGTATCTACTTGTCAGGTATCATATACATTATTGGGTAGGTATGTTTTATCCGATTGCATCTAGGTAACGTTTATCAAACGTATGTAGGTATGTATGTTCATTTATTTTGTACGCTTCTAATCCTAAAAGCAAATTTCAACCTATTGAAGTTGAAAATAAAACTGCTGTAGGTAAGTACAAAAGCTTAAGATTTCCATAGAGCCCAAAAAATATTCAACTTAAAAACGGTATGGGATAGATTTTTATCTGGTTTTAAAAAAGTATTTGGTCTCTATATAAGATGGTCTCTAGATAACCTAAACATTAAACTTGTAATATTATCGATTTCCTAGGTTAGTAGGAGTATTAATTAGTTTGGATATAATAATATTAGTTTAATACTAGATGGAGCCTGAATTATATTTATTAAATAGACAAAACATGATAAACATGAAGTGAAGCTCGCTTATACCTAGTGACTCTAGTATTAATTATGTTACAGATTATCTCTTTTTATTATTTGTATGTCACTGTTTCTATTAAATATTTTTGCTATTAAGATCTGAGATCCCTTCCAAAGGGTTGGCCCTGTTATTATTCGGTAATATTACAATGCAATTTTATTCATAAATGTTGTATTAGGGAATATTCCTTCTTATTTTAGGTAAATAAAAGAGGATATCTGAAACAAAGTAGGTACTTATTATAGAAATTATATGAAAAAATTAATGAAGATTAAAACTAGAAAATTAACTTTCTCCACTTTATTTTTTACAATGTGTGCTATATAGAACAATTTTCTAGTTCTTAGTCTTTAGTTCTAGACAGAGAAGCTAGCTTTTGGTAGCATAGCTTGTAGTCATACGTCTATTCCTAGATTTAAAATCTATATCTATGTTTTTTAGACACGAAAATGGTGAACAATTATTAATAATTCAATCTACCAGAACGGAGTACATACGCCATAGAAACTGGATGGGAATAAAAAATATGTAAAAAAATATTTCGAAACATTTGTATTCATTTGCACATCCGCCCCGAGTTATGTTTGCAAGTGACAGACAAACAGACACCATGTTAGTTACATCATTATTTGCCCAACGATTATACACTCAACTTTAATATAAGCCTTAAATCCAACGAATTGTGGTATTAATTTCCCTCCAACACTTCTTATTCGTACGTAACTTTCCCATCATTTTGCTACCGAAAAGTGTACCGAAAACTTCACTTATAGAAACTATTTTTCCTTCACAACATTTGGGTTCTAAAGAAATTAAAGTTTAAGAAAAATGTATTTTATTTGTCGAGTGATAAAGATTATTTTCCATTGACGGTGTAAAGATAGGGTAAACTCAACTATATTCGTACACGGTCGCGAGGATGTCGCGTGCCGGCCACGCGCTACGACGATAATCTTCTTTTGCAAAGGTCTGTTACAATTTGTGATATGTTCCGACTGTTCGAGAGATCCCAGTCTCAGATATGAACCTTAATGATATTTTAAATCAGTCTACTGGACCGCCAACGATAACGGATTGCCCAGTTGATATTTTTACGCTTTCAACGGCTAAATAAGCGTGGAATAAATATAAGTAAAGTTAATTGAACTTTTCATAGCTACGATAATTTATTTTATGAAATTTAACTAAATAAATAATATCATAAAAGAACTATGCTATTCTGTGCTATATTAATAAATGCATTATCTATTGTTGATAATTAACTTGCAAGTTACAAAAAGTTATTTGATTTAATGACCGGTCTAAGAGAACAAATATGTTAGAAAGCTCAATAATTTAAATACAATTTTTTATCATTTCCTAATATAGCAGCATCAATTGATTATTTATTTAACAGCCCTAATAACTTGTCCTAAAGAGGCATTTAATAAATTTTAATGTAACGTAAAATTTCAATATTTTACTTTCCACCCTATCGAAATACCAGATCAACAACTGTCCCAAACGAAACAATTGACGCTAACGTGACAAGAAAATATCGCGTTAACGACAATTGTGAATAAAATGTAGTTGTCATCCCCATAGCAGCACTCGTTCGTCGTGGAGCGTGTTAAATGCATTAATTTGGCCTGGATTTAGTGGCCCGGAAGTGATTTGCTACGGGAACACACTATAACGCGATATGATCCTGTACCCTACAATACTTGCAGCAGTAACACTCACTATTGCCAATTAAAATTGAACTCTAACTCGAGGTACGTTAATGGTAGATTAGAATGACATGCTTCGGTTAGGGATAGTTGCAAGTAAAGGTTGAGTGGCTTATTTTTTTTAAAGGGTCACTGTTGGGGATTTACTGGCGACTTTATTTCGTTCTTGTTTCTATTAATTCTGTTATTTCAATTACTTTTATCAGTACACGATATTAACTGGAGGATCGCTCTTAAATTGATTACTGTACAAATTAATATGAAATGTACCAAAATATAGAAGCGCTTAAACAAATGGAATGTTTGAAAGAGGTGAATATACATAGTAACTGACTGGTTGCAGCCTCGGCAAAAACATTAAAAGTATACGCAATGCATGAAATTAAAATTTCTTAAAGCACTCAATCTTAGATATAAACCTACAAATAAGAGAGGCATGATTATGTTAATAACATAACATAATACATATTCTATTAACTATCAAAAACAGAATCCCAAAAACCCAATTCATATCTCAGAACTTGTAAGAAAAATTGGACATATCACGCAATTAAATTCCAATAAACATTCACGTTAACACCGGCTTAAAAATTTAAGCTCGTACACACCGAATCGATCCCTTGACGTTAATATATTCAACGCTAAGCACCCTCTTAAACAATGTAGGTACGCAAACCCAATATTCGATAAATACTCGTAAGAACACCCTTCACGTCGTATACCTGCATCCACCCTTCGTACCCTCGATGATAACTTAAAGACTTTATCCCTTGTACAGGAATTTTTACGGCTACAAAAGCCTTCATATTTTCTTTATTCATACCGTGTCAAAATCGCCCGGTCCCCCCCTTTAAACGGTGCAAAAAGAGATAGCTGTCCAACTCTTTCGCGCTCATTAAAATAGGTATCGCCGTCTCGTTCTGTTCCCTCCATTTCGGTTTTATGTTTTTCTCGATATTCTTGACGGAGTACTTAATGTCGCTCGTTTTTTCTTTAAACCGTCAGCAACAGGGTGATGGCGTGAATTTCTTAATTAATTCATGTTAAGTATTCGGCAGGGAGTCGTAAGTCGTAAAAGGGTGTTTAAGAATTCACTCGTTTAAATACGAATTAATGATAATAACGTTTTTATATTTCGTATTCATAGTAGGCTTTTTTTGCAGTTCGACGATTTTACTGCTAGTACTAAAAGAGTTGGATTCGCGTAGTTAAGACAAATATCGTAAATATGTTCGCGAAAGTATTTTATGGATCGCATAAACTGTTTTATGGCAGCATTATCTTTTTTATTTATCATTAATTTACCAGTTACAAATGATACTGCGATAAAATTGACCAAAATTGAGAATAGCTTTAGCAAGTCATGTTTTTGTAATTTTTTGTAGATTTAATATAATTAGTGACAGAAAAACAGTAGTGTAATTACAACATTTAAACAGAAAAGTGGTCGATATCGGGTACATCAAAGTATAGTCTGAAAATGTATGAACATTTTGATACCTACTCTGTTATTTTATTCTATTCTATGTTTGATAGTAATAATAATAAGTAAGTTCGATATTAAAAATCGAAATCTACAACTAGTTAGTTTAACAACGTGACAAGAGCGTAGACTTTACATTATAAGCTAACTCAATAATATTCGACACGTCGTAACAAACCAATATAAGTATCATTTCTTCCTATTTAAATAATACTTATAGGTACTTAAATTAGTGTCTCTTGAACAATTGAAATCCACTATTGCAAAAAAAAAAATAAAAAGGAAATAATTCCTCGTTAAAATAAAAGCATCACCCTGTACAGGAGGATGTATCGACGTCTAAAGGATGTCCCAGAAGGGGAGGCTCGTATTCAAAAAAGGGAAAAGATGAAGAAAAAAGTTATAACGTCATATTGTTTTGCCACGAAGGGG
>LGAG01000998.1:84095-94250 GCA_001278395.1 Lerema accius | reverse complement strand
GCTGGGGAAAGATAAGGCGTTATAGCATCTGTATAGCACTATTGAATCTATAAGTATATCGTTGTGTTTTACGATGCGCCCTTTCGTATTTTCATATTCTTATGAACGTATCTTAAAGATTTGCGGGTTTATAATATTTATCGACCGCGAATGGAGGTAATGTTTTTCGAGCGCATGTATGTATGTCTGTCTGACGCACGTATAACCCAATAGGTAGGAGAAGCGTTTATAGTGCGGCGATTTTTTAATCGTCGAATATAGAAAACTGCCGGCGCTGTCGTTAAATTAATGTGTGACAGATATTAGTAAAATTAAGCGTTGACGTGCTTTGGAGGGCTTGTTAAGCCTTTCTCTAAAAATCTTTCAACACGGGTTGGCTAATAACCTGTACATAAATCTATATCGCATCGCTGGAGTATGCTCTAGACTAGACCTCTTCAGTTATGAGACACCCGTGCTCAGTAACTTGGCATTAATGGATTGAGGTCATAGAGTTAAATAAATAAAGTTATACACTCATTGCCCCACACTAGGATTCTCTGTGTTATGGGTGCCATGGACAACACACACACGATTATACGAGTACGCAGACCGAGAACAGAAATTTAAATTCATCATTTAAACGGCCCCGCTGGGAATCGAACCCAGGACCCTTTGGATTTGAACAGCTTAGTAACCATTGCGCCACACGGGTCGTCAAATTGTAAAGTAAATATTGATAAATGTACATAATAAGTGAAGTAACTCACGCTAGGTATATTATCTGACGTGCAGACTCCTTCGCTCAGCAGGCGGTCCCTGATCTCCCAAGCGAAGATTGAGGGACATTCCCTCTTGTACTGCGCGATCTTGCTGACCACTTCAGCTGTAGCCACTCTTGGTTTGGACCCGCCGATCGCACGAGGTCTTATCGACCCGGTCTCGTAGTACCTGGATACAGTTTCGGGTTAATTTTTGGTTATGGAGTTATGTTTTTGTATAGGTTAAATTTAGTGTGTTTGAATTTGATGCAGATTGGTAGGTACCTACCAATATCAGATATTTCAGGGGGGTCATATATTTATGGACGTTACTGTAGGTACATGTCCAAAAATCACAACTCTATGTTGATGCTACGGAGAATTACTAACTAGGTAAAAACGTAGGTATTTTTCATAAAATCCTGATCACATCAAGCTACAGTTAATTTTAAATAGTCATGGAAGTGATGTGGAAAAGAAGAATTATATTTTTGCACAGGATTCGTCTTTGAATTATCTGTGCAAATATTCGTAAACTCACAATTTATCATTATTTTCTGATCGTATCACTATTATCTAGACACTACGACGATCTCACTATCATTATTAGGGTTCTGTAGATATATACCTCTAGATAAATAATCAAATATAACCTTTATAACTTTGTCCCGTGCGTACGTCCGATACGTCTTTGTAAGTCCAAGCTTACTTGAGTGCCTACTTCTTAGTAGTACTACTTGAATATACTTATTCATATTCTATTCATTGCTTACAATAGGGTCAAGAATCCTTGGAGCTTTTTGAAGCGTTTTATAGAAAACATACGCTTTTTAAAAAGGAGCATTTACTGCTTTAGCATTGGGATGTGTCAAGGGGACATTTTGAACCTTATGTTAAAGCTGGTTGTTAAGATAACATACCTTGCGACAGATAAGAGTATAGTGTTATCTTGTCATGTTTTTGCAGTTATGAATAAACTCTTACCCCCTTAGTTAGTGATGATGAAATTTGAAGTCGAAATCAGAAAGAAAAAAAATATCAACATCATTAATAAACATATAGTAAGCAGGGAGTACACTGTAATCTGCTATTTGAATTAAAGTTAATACTAAGATTAGTTACATTCAGCGTAAATTCAGATCGTCTAGTGAACTCTAGTGTATTGAGAGATTCTGAATAATGCTGTTAAGATAACAATTATTTTTAAGGTGGAGATATAAATATAGTAACACACAAAAAGAGTTAGATATTAATACGTCAAGTCACGTTTGTCAGCGCCCCTAATGTCAGTGTCGCGGGTTCAAACCCGGCGATCGAGGAAGACTGCGGTGTCAGATGACCGACGGTATCAGGTTCGATACCCGGTGACTACATGTTATGCTTTTATTCGCTTTGCTGCCCAGCTGTCGTTTGTTTCAACACTATTTTAATTTCGTAATTTGATAATTGTGGTGTGGATTAATTTAAATTTCGATTTTTTAAGTAAATTAATATGCGAGTTTGTTACAAAAAACATCTGTTCGTGTAAAGGTGTAGCTTTAAATATTCTTTTAATTTTTGTGTTTGTGTCGTAAAAATGTAGGTAGCTATACTTGTCATGATAAGATAATATTCCTCATGTAACTACTACAGGGATTACCTTTAACTAAACTAATATTTCAGATAACTTCATGTTACATAATATAAGATGTTTGTGTTTGAAAAGAAGTGTGTTTCATATTATAAATGAAGCTTTTTATAATATAAAAGAGTCCATCGGCCATGGAGAAATATGGTGTCGGATTACCTAAGTAGGAGTTAGGTACTATGTCTACCATCTGTTAAATAATTATTTTTTTACGCTATTTAAATTTTGTTATTACTGAAATATCAGTACGAAATAGGACCATACAGTTATGGTAAAAAGGCTGCGTCATTTTTATGAAATTTCAAACTAAATAGCACAGTAAGAAGTTTATAACGTTTTGAAACAACTAGGCTATTATTTTTTTTTTTACCAGAAATTCTTAAATTTAATACTGTCTCATTAGTCGGTACAGTGATTCAAAGAAATAAACCACAGTTAAAGACAGTCTCACAATAAGTAACAAGTAAAATTCCAGGTAAAAATAGAACGTCTCAAATTACAAAACAGGGTTGGCACTACCCTAATTTTTTTTACGAGTGAAATATACCTATAACGTGCTGACCTGAGAGACTTTGATTTCCTGTAACGCTTTATTTCATATTCCTCTCTGACGACTAATTAAATGACCTTCTTCTTAATCATTTACACGTAACTTCTATTTTAAAATGTAATATTTAACTGTAATAACATTGTTGTTATACTTAACTCTCAAATGATTAGTTACACAAAATGTAACGCAGTTTATTTCACCTATCCGAAAACCTTTTAATATTTATTTTTATTGAGTTTCATTTCTTTAATAAATGTTTTATATTCATTGGTTATCGAGTTATAAAAAATAAATTAAATAAAAATATAAAGTGCCAACCCTGACCGGCCGTCGCACTCAACCTTCATAGTCCTTGAAATGAGACTGGCAGATAAATTGCCCTTGTATGATTTATCGATCAGTGACAGAGCTTAATTTAATTATTCTTTATAAATTTTATTGTGCGGTTTTATAAGATAGAAATATTTAACCAATATCGAGAACTTTTTGAAGTTTAGACTATTCGATTATTGAATCTTGATGTGTATTTGAAATATTTGTAACATAATGCAATGATAAGTGGTTTAGTGAAAGAACATCGTTGAATAACTGTCTGTCCATTTGATTTAATTTTATATTAATTAATCTTTACCACATTATAGTCTTATACATTACTAAATGTTCCTATTGCGATAGGAACATTTTTTTTATTTACATTTTTATACAAACCACATAAACTGTTCAATTGGTTATCGGCAGGAAAAGTAAAAAAAAAATAGTAGGTACCTACCATAGTTAAAAATGTATAGTGGCCGCGATGACAGAGGTAAAAAAAAATGTAACGTAAACTTTTTTATATTTTTCCAAATAACTATAAATTGACAACCCTACCGCGGTCGCCACTATGAGTCTGCGGTGAGGCTCGAAGGACCAGTTAGACACCGTATTTGTTACCGACGACATTTTTGGGATACTTGCGTCCAGGTCGGGACATTGCCGTGCCATTTGTGGTTTCAGGGGTGATTACCATAACATAACGTTTCTCGAATACCTATTTACACTTCATAACTGTAATGGGAATTACGCGTGAGTCAGCGTTTTCGTACAGTGAATTCCCCGTTTTGTAAAAGTGATTTTGGTTAAGGGGCTTTTTTGTGGGGGAATAATGTAGATACTAAGTAGGTACCTAGGTACTTATTATGAAATTTGAAGGTACTTTAACGACTGATTACTATATTTATGTTACTCATTCGTGAATTTTTTTTATAGGTAATGGTACCTACTCGTATATATCTCTTCCTTTCAAAAAAATATTGAAAATAAATTGTAAAATTTGTAACATACAAACTGAGAGACGAGTAGTTAAACTAATACAATAACAAAAATTGCAAAATTTGTAATCAAAAAACGCAAACACGAAAGGATTAACAAAATGTGTAACGTGAGTAACAAAAGCAGCATAACATAACCAACCTGCCAAGGATCTTGGAAACGCAGCCGTTGGAGACCTGGAGAATGCGGCTGATGTCGCAGGGCCTGGCTCCGGAGTGGGCGAGCTCCACGATCTTCTGCCGCGTGGAGTCAGGCAGGGGTCTCCCTCCTACAAACACGCCGCCGAGCTGGTTAACACCGCTGTGACCTGTTCACCACAAGCCTGCTTACTCCAATTAATCCCGTCCGGACCACGGTTCTCACAGCTTGTGTGATGCGCTCAGGCCAACTATTGTTTTATGTGGTTACAGGCAGTAATATTAGTTTAGTTACACCTCCACGAATAATTGCGATGTTTTCGGTGTAATTTTTGACGCAATTGCTAATTTATTTTCTAGATCGTTATATTCTACGGTATGTTGATTTTTTATATATTTAAGACAGTAAGTAGTAATATTATTTATATATTTTTTACTTTATAGACGAAATATAATAGCTAATGTGACGTTTTTATGATAACAGAATAATATTATTATACTATTTTTATCTAACAGATTTCGCCCAAAACAATATAATATGTAAGCCAAACTTTAATATAGACTGAGTTAAATTGATTTCAGTTTGTGTACATTTAAAATACGTATCATTAATGTTGTTAAAAATTAGTCTTCCATAATTCTCTAATGTAATAAAAAAGTTATATCCAATAGCGTAATAGACACTTCATGCTAATATTCAATGTTGTTACACGTTACTAAGACGTTAATTAAAAATTGCATTTTCTGTAACATTAACGTTAGTTACGTGAATTCCGCGACATTCTAAATATTTGTTAATAACAGCGATCATTGTTAATAAGTTACATGATTTGCTAGTAATAAGATATTTGAATTTTACTGCCTGTATTCACAAAAAACAATAGTACACAGTGTATGTTAAATAGTTAATGTTAAATCATTACGCATAGGTACTACAATATTCCTACTACAATATTTTCCCTTTAATAATTAGGTACCTACCTTTTAAACTTATCATCTAAATCTTAAAGTAGCTTTTTATACCTCGTGTCATTATTATATCAGTATACTTTTATGACAAACATATATTATTGCGTAACTAAAATACCTAAGTTACAGATGTTTGGTTAGTTTACATAAATTGATAAAGCACAAATAATACCTTGTATGAACTACTTAATTATAGAAATGGTATAGTACTTTCGAAGTATAACATCCATTCACGATTTTTTTTGTCATTATAATATTTTATTTCGATACATTTTACAAAGGATGCAGTAATGTTAAATTGTAGCCACGAAGAGACTTAAATATCGCCATAATACATTAATTATTGGGGGTTGGCAGCGCAGTAAAAATAAATATAGCCTATGTAATATTTACATAATGGTGTCCATTCCAATAACACCTCATAATATGTTGAAATCTGTCAAGCCGTTCGGTCTGTATAGCGTGCCAAAGAAATGGAAATATATGCGATCTACAAACATTACCCTCAATCTGACGCAGTCGGGTAAAAATATTTAGCACTACTTTAAACCTTAATAATATAACAGGCCCAGTGTTGAAAACAAAAAAGTGAGGTCAATTTTTTTCTTTTTTTTTACGATTTGACATTTCTCATCACGCACGGTCTGCCGAGAAATGTACTGGGAAACGTTATAATTTCTTATTAATGTTGTTTTTTCCTACTACGCTTCTTTGTTCCGAAGACTGCGTCTATATATTTGTTGGTCTGTGACATTAGGTAATATCTATCATGATAATTAAAGAACGCTAGATGGAAACTCAAGAATTTTCCAGAATATTATCGATGCGATAATATTTTTCCTCCTACACTAATAGGCCTAAGCATTGGGGAATTACTGGGAATATTTTCACGGTCTTTCCTGGTAAATAAAGAAATGTTCATAAGATATTATTAGATTTCCTAGAGGTGTTTGTCGTGTTCTCCGTTAAACTTACATAGGTATAAGTATATCAACATATTATGCAGCTGTGCGGTGTGTATTGATTTAAGTAAATTCTTAATTATGGTGGATAGGTATTTAAATACCTAAATTTGACAGTTAGACTAGATGGACAGGAAGCCTATGGATCTTTTTAAAACCCTAAAGTAGTGAAAATCTAATCGTAAAACGGAATCATGTTCAAGGATCTGCATGCTACATTTTATCTGATAGGTACTTTCGAATACTAACTACAATTTTCTTTTAGCTACAAATGTGAACATTTTGATAATACGATTAACAGGAAACGTATACATACACTTTTACGAATATCTTTATATTTTAAATCATTCATAAACCGCTTATATGATCGATAAAACATGATCTTGAGTACCAGGTATTATGTTTATTAAATAACTGAATAAACTGACTTTACCTTATTAATCTGTATAATGTACCTACCTTCTACACGCAACACGCACACGTGTACCTATTTGATGTCCTTTGCGCGTTCATTGCGTTCTTAATGCGTTAGCACAAACAGTAATTGTATGAAGCGACGCTAACGTAATTATAACGCGCTGAAAACTCGCGTTTGTATCGATACAAACGCAAGTTTCCAGCACGTTCAAAAATATGTAGCTCTCTCTCACTATATTCTCTTAGTAGCCAGTAGCACAGCATTATAGACTACAACTACTACAGTATTGTCCTTCAATACCTCCCTGACTACGGCCTTGACTACGACCCTGACTACGACCCTGAATGGGATATAAAATGGTGGTCACCATTACCTTTACCTTTGTGAGCCAAGTCGTCCATCCGGTCCAGGAGGTTCCCGTCTGGAGGCCAGGGCGAGATGGGCGGCAGCTGCTGCGCCGGCAGCATGGTGTACACCCCGTACTCTTCTATTGTGATGACCTGGTAACACCATCTGATATTAACAGCTGGACCAACCAACGACGCATGAGTTAACCATGACTGAATCGTGACGTCATCGTGCCAAATGTTGTGAACACCTGTGCTACGAGTATGTTTAATTTCAGGTATTCTATCCGTATTGGTAGTAGGGGAAAACGGGGTAGAAGGAGCCAGGGTTAAGTCGTGTAGATGGGAATATTTCCATGACAGAAAAGGACTGTCCCTGGCTCTTTTAATCCCCGTTCATTCCAACTGTCAATTCCGGATCAGAATTTCAGATTCGAATACAGTCAAAACTTTAACTTTGAAGACGCGTTAGTTTGTACCTATAAAGAATCGCATGTAGGTGGTTAGAACTCAGACCAAAGAATATGTAGACTCACTCTTAAAAAAATATGAGTTTAATTTTTTTTTTATCTGACGTACAGAGCACGGTGTGCCTATTCACAGGGAAACGTTATGAGTGAGTCTATATTTTGGTCTGAGGCTTAGGAATATACTCAAGAATTAGCGACTGTTCCTCTGTAGAAGCTATTTGAAACCTAGCCACGTATACACGCTCGCTTTGCGTTCACGCGTGGACGAACGCACGCTGCGTCGGGAATGAACCGGATAATGTTTGAAATTGCATGAAACTTGTGTTTTAATCATTTGTTTATTAATTTAAAGGGTAACGTATACTTTAATTATTAGGTTGTGAAAAAAGAAATCCATTCTTTTTTCAGTCGATAGCAGTGTTGATCGAAAATCGATTAGGTAGTAGGTACTAGTTCTTCCTCAATAAGGACCACGACTTCTATGAGAGAGGCACTTTAAAATGACAACAAATTGTACAACTAACAGTGCATATTTGAAGCAAATCTTAAATAATGGGCTGAATTACACACAAAAGTAATGGGACTTTTTATTGTCTATATCTGTTACTTTTTTACGTGGGGAAATTCCACTAGTAGTACCTAGTAGGTATCGTCTAACGACACTTTAGGAACTTTATTTCTAGTGATGTAAGTACTTACCTGCCTAAATTATGTTTTTTTTTTTTTTAACATTCGTCAAGTAAACTATTAGTTCCTAAGACGAAATAAATTATTTGAATTTAAATTTAATATAATATATTTACATACAATGACATGAGTTTATTACTAAACTCTTAATCGGCTGAATCGATTTCAATAAAAAAATTGTGAGATATCTTAAAGGTAGGTACCGTGTAAGGGTTAGGTACCACAGTCGGACTAAATACCTAAGTGGTGCTGATGTCGAGGTATTACAAAATTTAAAAAATTTAAACGCCCTCATAGCTAAAGATGTCTAAAAATTAAAGTTCAGGAGTTTCACCTGATATGGAAAAATAAGGTGAACCCTTGTTGGTTGAACAAACCACAAGAATTTTTTTGTTACAGTATGACGTCTATTCAATTTTTTTTTATCATTGAAGTTTGTTTAGGAATTAACTAAACTTTTTCAGCTCCTAAGCTGCTGCTTAAGTTTTCAGTCAAGTGTTTCGACATTCAACGCTGCTAAACGTTTTCTATTAAAACGTTTTCTTTTTAAAAATCAAAATTTTTTGGGCAATTTCTGATCGCTTCCGTGCTTCAGAGGGCGTTTTCAACTGTCGTTATCTGTTGATGTCGTTATATGACAGTGGTTTAAAGTGGTTCAAGCCATGTTAGAGGCGTTCAGGCGGCATAAAAACTTCCGACATTTGGGTTGACCAATGGCCACCTACCTAGTTAGTTGATGGCTATTAGCTTCAAGCAGACAAAATGAGGATGGATAGTTCTACAATTAATTTTATTGGTCATTAGATTTACGTACAATTATTTTAAACTACTCAATCATACATCAAATAAATAACGTTGTTTTGTAACGTACAAGTACCTATGTTGTATTGTATTGTAGTATAGGAAGTAGAAAATAAGTTTATTTTCTTTCATAAAGTTCGGTTGATTAATTAGTTTTTCACATCAAGTACTCCCGACCTAAAATTTTTATGTAGCTTTTGCTATGACGACGTTTTAATAACTATAATAGTTTGGAAGTTTTCTTAAAGTATCACAGATCTACCAAGTATAATTGAGGTCCAAAACCAAACTTGATCCTTCTTGAATACACAATGAAATGATTACTTGAATTTTGAATTAGTCCAGCGATTTATGAGGAGTTCAGTAACAAATACACGTGAGTTAGGATCTTATACATTTTCTTCTTCTTTTCATCTTATAAAAATGATTTGCTGTTCGTAGGTAGATAGGTATGTCTCGCTAAAACTCAAGAACGGCTGAAACGATTTGGCTAATTTTGGTTTTAAATTATTTATGGAAGTCCAGATAAGGTTTAAAAGGTGAGGAAGCATAAAAAATGTTAGGTTTTTTGTTATTGATTCTGAGGCGGTACGAAGTTTGCCAGGTCAGCTAGTTTCTTAAATAAATTCGTTCAAACTGGAGGAACGGAACTTCTGAATAAGGAAGTAAGTAAAAAAGTTTAGATTGATTATATCCTGGCTAAGTTATAGCGATTCTTCCGGAGTCGATTCTAAGGTTTCAAGATCAATTTCTTATCTGTGGACATGTTCCGCAAATCTCTTTATATAATCTGTGGCCAGTATTGAAAATATGAACATTAAAAAAAAAGTTTAAATTTCACTCATCTAAATATTTAATCTGTGTTTTAGACTATTTCATCTGAAAGGTAGGGGTTATTTGCGGAGTTGTTCCTCTTATTGGAAAAAATGTAGGAGATGCTCTTTCTAAATAATATTTATTTATAATCTAGTAGGTAAGAATTTTACTCAAACCTTTCCAATAAGAAAGATGATCAAAGTATCAAGTCTCATAAGGTAAGGTGGGGTAAGACTGCCACCGGGGTAAGACTGACACTGTCTATTATCTCGATACGTATAGCTTATTTACGAAATTCTTCTAGTGTGTAAGATAGTACA
>LGAG01000998.1:47810-72867 GCA_001278395.1 Lerema accius | reverse complement strand
TATAATAGAACACTTATACCAGGAAAGAAAAATTCAAAATTTTGTAGTGTTCCATGTTTTTCAATGTACCAAAAATCAGTAACGTATCATTAAAAGTTAAGGGATAATGAACTTAACTAAGAACTCTCTAAACCCTTAAAGGGTCAGATATCATATTTCTTTTACCTTAAAAATAATTATTCTTACCTACCTAAAATATTTTTTTAAGGTACAAAATTCCTGACTTCTTAATATTCTGTATCTACTTGTATTGTCTTCGTCTTACTTTTTTTTTTGTTTTCCTTTTTCGAACATGTATGTATGTAAGACCTTATACGTGTATGTATGTCCATTTATTTGACACGCTCTACAATTGAAGCTTAAGTAAGGATAATTTAGGTAGGAAAAGGAAAATCTATAATTTTTCTATAGAACGTATGTTTATAAATAACTCGCGTGCAGATATATTTTATTTCCAATTTAAATACTTAATCGAAGTAGACGTTCTTTGACATACGTTAAGGTAAGTACTAAGTACCTAAAACTTATTTTATTTGGGGGGGGAGTTGCTTCCTCCTGAAATCTAAGGCTAGGTTGGATAACTTGTATTAAAAATTACTTGCATACTTAATTCCTTCCACAATTGTGTCCAAAAACATGTTGGGAAGGGCAGGCAAACTGAACGCGGGGCGAGCTGTAAATGAATTATCTTTAAACACCGCGAACGTGATTTCAGTAGCGCCACTGGTTCTCAAACTTTGTACTATTTTGCTACGTATTAATAGCGTTCACATTTTTTTTACGTTTTTGTCTTGAAGGAGACATGCTTCACTAAATTATATCCAAAAATACAATTGTAAACGTAAGGTACGTGTAATTCAGTAAACGTGTACCTGAATATTTAATGCGAGGTTTACGATTGCTTATATTATTAACTCATAAATAAAACACCTCGTCAATTTATTAATGGTTTCTAATCTAATTAGGTTATCATTATAATTAATTAATTAATATCCAAGTCTCTTCATATCCATGGTGCGATAAATATGAAATATTTGAAAAAGGTAGGTATACCTATAAAAATTATCGGTATTATATAATAGAGGGGAAAGGAGGTTGCAAAAATACAATTATGTTTTATGGACTTTTTAGCAAAACTATAACTATAGCAAAACTATATAACTCGAGATCTAATATAATTACGGATAACTTTATATATCTTTTTTAACTCCACCGATAAGAACACTTTACCTCGATCAGATTCGCTAGTACAATCTAGAAAATTGTCCGTAATTTGTCGTAAAGTTTGAGAAGCGCTGTCGAGTGGGCGGCGCGCCCTATATAAAGCGAGATGCAGATGAGTTCCCAACATTCAGCGGCAACAGGTTGAACCGAGGTAAGTAATACTTGTAAGTTTGTAACCTGACACACACTTGTGGTATTATGTGTGTGTCACGTATATTGTGTAGTGTTATAAAAAATATTTCACTATGTAGCTTTATTTTTTTTTATTAACTTATCATGTTGATAGCTAACCACATTAAAGAAGACAAATTTAAATTAGTGTTATGTGTAGTGTTTTGAAAAAATTGACAAACAGTGGCTTTATTCTTTTTTAACTTATGATGCTGATGGGTAATCCCATTAAAGAAGACAAAATTAAAATTTTGATGGGAAGTGTGGAAGTGTGAACTGAAAAAAAAATTAGGATGTATTTTTTGTATAATTATAAAAAATGCAAAATTTGCTTAAAAAGTGTATTAACCAGATTTTATTGGGTACCTACTCGTATATATTTTACAAATTATTTTAAATAAATGTATTAGAAAAAAAAAAAACTTGTAACAGAAATTAATTTAAAAATGCATATAAAACGGCAGACGGTATATATTTTGTACTAAAGGACCGCGCTCGCCTCGGTTCAGTAAACCTTTTACCTGTTATTTCATCGAAACAAAACCTTTTTCTGGAAAATATATTTTAATTCAAGCCTCGTCATTTAAACTACAAATATGCTAAGTTTAATCTGAATCGATCCAGTAATTTCTGTGCAATATCCTAAAGGACAGAACAATAGTGTTTTTTTTTAATATAGACTCCAATAATTAAATTACTTATTCATTCAAATCTATTTATACGACGCTGCGCTGTCCGAAAAGAGTGCATCGTGGGTAATTTTTTTTTTCATAAGTAAATACGTTCTGATATACTTTTAAATAAATATTATAAACAAGATGAACCCTTGTGATGCGAGAAATAAAAGTACTAGATTTGAAAATAATACTCGTTATTCGATCCAGAACTTACTTAGCTTCCTATTACTTACGAGTAACTTACAAACATAAGAAATGTTTTTTTTTCATCTTTATAAGGGAAGTGAAGATTTACACACAGTTTTATTTCATGGCGTAGTAGGGTAAGGTAAGTTTTTTAGAGCGTATAGTATGTTTGTATATCAATGATATTTTAACTATGGTGTGTTCATTTCTTTGGCATTACTTTATACTTAACATCTAGGGAATACATAATATCTAGGGATGGAATGGATACATTTTATCCTAATTTTACATCCGCATAAGAAATGATTTAAACATTTTTTTTAACCAAATAAAACATTCACAAGTGTACAGATGAGTATGAAACTTGGCACTTACGCATATTATGTCTTGGACCAAGCCATTATCCTGAAAATTAATTCCTTTAAGATGAAAACAATTAAATATTTTGACGTAATATTTTTTCCTCAGGCGTAGCCGCAAGCATCTTCTAGTATAAAATAATGTCTGCTATCTTAAACAAATTAAAAAGCTACACTAAAACAATATTTTCTTTACAGCGGACAAACGCAGAAAAACGGTATTAATTTGCTAACAATTTTCATTCCAAGTTTTCTCTTGTTTTCCGCGGAAATAAACCGTTTCTCATGATGAAAAGCATCCTAGATGTCGGTCGGTAATAAAAATTAGAAAAATATCAATGTGTTTACTTTTTTAGTATATTTCTAGCAATATAAATAGGTTGTATTATAAAAGGCATAGACAAACTAAATACATGGACATAATAATGTAGGTTGCAGTAATAAATCAATTTTTTAAAGTAGATATAATAAAAATACATATTATTGGCTTGTGGCTACAGTTATGTATGTTATTTATGTATGTACAAGATTAAAATTTTAGCAGTATCATTATAATAATAGGTACACATGTGACAAAATATCTTATGTAGATTATGAGGGAATCTCAGACTAAAAATTATAATAGACTCAGTGTTCAGAACAAAAAAGTGAGGTTATTTTTTTCTTTTTTTTACGATCTGACATAAACTTGTTCCGAAGACTGCGTCATATCTTTACAAGCTTTTATTTAGTTTCACCGGTCCCGGTGTTTGTAATCAAATCTTGCAAGCTAAATTTCACACACTTCCCGGTGTCCGATTGAGCCACTGGTCCAGTCCTGATGACAATGCATGTTTAAATAGCCATGATGTGATACTGCTACCAGGATTGGCTCCAGACGATTGAACTCCTCAACGGTTAACAGTAGGGACTTGAAATTTTGCATTTTAACTTTTTAGTTCTTTTTCTTATTATTGTTAATAAAAGCTTGTTAAAAAAAAATATAATTTTACTTGTGTGATCTATGGAGGGAATATACCTACTGCGTTTCAAGTTTAATTCCCTCTTAAAAATATGTTAGGGGGGTTTGAATGTAGAATAATATGTCTTTTTACAATGGAGACAAATCATAAGCATGCTAAAGAAATAGATATCCATACATCATCCAAAAACATTATCCTCCTTTTGGTGTAGTCGGGTAAAATGGAACTTCAAAAATCCCTCGCGTCCTGGTTTACCAAAGAGATCAAAACTATAGTTAACTGCAGTTTAAAGCCGGGATTAAAAGTTCACCGGTACAATGCTCATTGGAAACTAATAACCGGAGCTTAAAATTTTTTTTTTCAGGAAAAATTTGCCTTATCAGTTATTTTCATTTTGGATCTGGTTTAAGGAGTTTTGATAGTAAAACAATAAAAATAGGGCATGTGACTTATTTATTTCGAAGTAAAAATAGACCTAAGTTGTAGAATTAACAGTGTTATTTGAATGATAGGATAGTAACAAGCTAATCCCCCCTTTTTTCCCCCATTTTCAACATATAAAACTAAGCAAAACAAGTAGGTACATTTCCCCTGATGTTTAATTAAGAGGAGTTATAATAGTGCTCTTGATTTTTCTCCTGATACGAGAATTTCTACTGTATGACCGTTTTCGATTAAGGATTTAAAAAACCGGCCAAGTGCGAGTCGGACTCACGCACAAAAAGTTCCGTACCATCATCTATAAAAGATAACGCGTATTGTGATGATATAAAATAAATATGAAGAAACACGTTTATTATATGGAGCCCTCTTAATATTATATTTTTTTTATGTTTTTTGTCATAGCGGCAACGGAAATTCATAATTTGTGAAAATTTCATCTCTTTAGCTATCACGGTTTATGAGATACAGCCTGCTGACAGACAGACAGCGGAGGCTTAGTAACAGGGTCCCGTTTTCACTTTTTAAGGACGGAACCCTAATAATTAATAAAAGGGTGTACTTACTCAATATTAATAAGTCTTCTTAGTTATATAATTACTTAACAAGCCAAGAAGTTACGTCGGCACACGCTTCGGGCTACGCAAATAATCTTAGAATATTTATTTAAGAAAATAAATTATGGAATCACATTACTAACTTGTAATTTCAGAGTAAATCCCGTGACTTAGAAAAACTTAATTGAAGCTTTCATCTAAATTAACAATAGGTACATTTGATATAACTTATCTTAGTACAGTCAACATCAAAAGTTAAAATAATTAATAGTCACTTTTTAATAGACAAAAATCTAAATTACTTAATAGTAACTATGAATGTCAGAATCATGCGGTTTTAAGAATAAGAATAATCTACTATAATATTTTTTTTATTAAGGATATTTTCAGGAAATGCTGATTTAAAATGTTTTAGAGGTTTTCAAGAGATTTAACTCATTTATTACAGTTATTGAAACGCAATCACACCATAAGTTGTTTTATATGATGAGCGTTTGCTAAAATTACATTAATACAGAATATCGAAAATTAAGGCATCAACTAAACTATAAGACAAAAAATGTTGCAGAAAAACGTCTGCCCAGTGTTCTATAAAATCAAATAAAAAGTAAACGCCTTTTATGCTGACTGTACTTCATAGCTACTCATTCCCAGAGGTAACATTGTCCACACAAGCTATCTTGACATCTTTATTGATTCATACAGTTTTTAATCTGTGCCGGAATTTGCTTTTAATTTGTCTTTGTCTATTGGGATTAGAGATGTAGATTCTTCCCAGATTATTCGTACGAGATGTATTTTTAAATTTATTCAACCTTATCCTTTTATATCAAAGGTTTATGTTATGTACCTACTTACTTATCAACCAAGAAGTGTTCTGGGGCTCGTTCAAGTATTACGTAAAGCTATTTGGAGGGGGGATCTTGTAAATTGTTATGATGTGTTACATAAGAGTTACAGAAGAGTTATATAAGTCTTACATAACAGTTACATAAGTAGTTAGTAAGTAGGTATTATCTATTACCTACTAAAATAAAATACGGAATATTCTGAGCAAAACGGCAACATGGACATAAAAATGGTCATTTATGCGTTACTTAAGGTTTAGTTATGTAGTTTGAACTTCCACATTAGTTAGGGTACTAATGTTATTAATATTTATACTTAGAGACCATTTATTTAACTAGTCCTATTTACCACGCGGCCTCACAAAAACCTTCTTCCCTTACAATCACATATTTCATTTACACTTTTTCAATAACGTATAAGAAATTTAATTCTCTTACCACATAATATTCCCAAAGAACTTTTATGAAAATGAATATTTTTATTTTTATTTTAAGACAAATAAAAAAAGGTAATGTTATTAATACTTTCATTTGTTTCAGACAAAATGCAGTCCGCCGCAAGAATCGTACTGTCTCTATTTCTAGTGGCCTCAGTCACTAGCGCCTATCGTAAGATATATATCTATCTATCTATTAATACATGAACAGTTCACCTTTCGATATTTTTTTTAATAAATGTTGTATTTGAGTTGGCTAAAGATTACGTGGCAAAGAACTGTACAAAGCTACATTTTTTATAAAAAGTGTCACAAATAATTTTATTTTTAGACCCCTTTAATAGACCGAAGTTAACGTCAATAACTTTCGAATTTAGACCACTGTGCAGGTCTCCAAGGTTTTATGAAACCCAAAATAAGTAGACATATTAATGTAATTAATAAAAAAAACAAAATCTAAAACTAAACTACAGTAATTTACAATGAATAATAGGTAGCTCTCTGTGTTGCAGATATTTTGAAAAAGTAAGAAATTATTGCTCAATAAAGTTCAGAATAACAGCCCAAGTTTGTACTTAGTCCACGTAATAAACTCAGATGTAACGAAAAAACTGTTGATTTCTTACGATTTACTGAAAAACTTTTAGACCAAAAGGCTTCTTTCCATAAGCCTATCTAAAGTTGTTTATGGTTTGAGGTATTCTAAACCACAGATTACAACTTACATCGTTATTTTTAAACGTTCCGTTTCGCGTAATGTTTCGCGCGAAAGTTTTATTGAAATAAATTGCCGCATCCACCCCTTATTTAATGATGCCAAGTTAAAAGCATTTGTCAGTCAATTTGTGAAGTCTTTTCAATTCGTAAAACCTACTTTTTATATTTTAAAAGTACTTAATGGGTTTATAAATAAATCTATTCCATTAATGTTAATAAACGCCAATGGATTTTTTTCTCGATTACTTTTGTTCAGTTTCAAAGAAAGGTAGCTAGCAAGGTACAGAGTTATTTTGATTCCAGAAGCAGACATTATTACTCTATTTATTAAAGACTATGAATACAAGATGTTACTTATTTGTTCTTTTTCTCAAGCACTTAAAAAACCAAGTAAAAGTTCGAAAGAAAGGCATGTAGAAAAGCCTATTACTATTAGTAGGCTTATTCTTAGTTAGTGCGCTTACCATCTTTGCTAAAATCGCCACTTACTATTAGATGGGATAGTACAAACTGGCATATCAGTCACATTATTTATATGATGGAGTTACCCACTACAATAACTTCAACAAAGAGCAATTTAGTTTTTTTAACGAATGGTATTCTTGTGCAGACAGCAGCGCAAAACTCCGCCGAGATGGAGTATTAAATCTCTACCCATTCCCACGCGTGGGCAGGTCAGGTCCACGCTCCTGGAGACTGCCCGTCAATGACATGTATCTAGGTAAGACTTTTGTTAAGTGTGTGTTTTTATTCAACTGCGTGAAAAGGAGCGTAACGTTTTATGAGCGTATGTAAGTAAGCCACTTAATTCGTTTGCTCTACAACCCAGCAGGTTATTTTTACATTAATGAATTCTGGTTTATTAGTTTTAATCTGTCTTAAAAAGGTACAATGCTTCTGTTTTGTATCTGACCATTCATACTCTACCTGAATCCAATGCCTTTGGTGTTAACAGTTTTTAAGCTACGTCGAAAGCCTTTGGGCAGCAAAGGAACTTCTGTCGGATTGATCACTATCCTTTTACCATCTATATTGGAGCAAGCAGCAAGATAGAGTATTAGATACCTACTATTGGCCTCTTTAGTTAAAAAGAAGATCTGTATTCTGACTATTCTGTAGTGAGTCAATCATAGGTTAAAGCCAATGGCCAGCAAAATGTGGCTCGTGAAACAAGCAGATTTGGCTCCAAATGTTTTTATAATGTTCATTTTTGTCTCTTTGGCTAATAGCTTTTCCGACCACTGCACTGGTTGAAACCAATGTAGGGATCCCTTTGACTGACCTGATAATCTTTGTGCCAGAATCGGAACCAGCTTCAAAAAGACAGCTGTATGCCTTCCCTCGTGTGGGTCGGATGTCTTCGAACTTGGACCTGACACCCTTGAGCCTGGAGGAACTGCTGTTTAAAGCCAGGGCCAGGAGTCACGGCTTTGTGAAGCGGGAGAGTGAGAAGGACCCTGACAGCGGCATGTGGTTTGGACCTCGTCTTGGCAGAGGAATCAGAATTGAAGATGGTAAGTTTAACGTTGCTATAAGGCATATAATTGCATAACAGATTACATGTACCTGAGGCGGCTAGGTGCAAAGACAGACCTTATAGGCCCAGGGTTTGATTTCCTTGTGAAGTAGAAATTTGGACGAGTTTTGAATTCTGGTTTTTGTGTCTGTGATAATCTTTCGAAAAACATTTCTTAACTCACTTAACATTTATAAGGAACCTTACATGCTTCATAACAAGCTCAATAAGTAATTCAATGTACCAGGTAATCATCAATAAGTGTCCAGGTTCAAGTCCGAACATTTTTCATTGATTTCATTTTTTATTGTTACAATTAGTTACACCTTTACCTCGCAATTGCAAAAGGGGTTAGTTAATTCCTTCGTTATCGTCAGTACCTTTAGTACTTTGGTAATCAAAGTCCAAGAAATCAAGACACAACGTCACCACTTACCATCAGGTACCTAGCTTATGAAGAATTTTGAAATAAATAATTAATATATTTTTAATAATTCTCACAGAAAGCAGTGAAACCAGCGAGCAAGAACAAGTGGACACAGATAATACAGACACCGAAGAGAGACAAACCAAACATACATAATAAAACGATTTAGACACTCCAGTACCGAAACCAAAAACAATAACCAATGCAAGATGTTTAACCCTTTTTAGTTTTCAGTCTAAATCCATTTGATGTAGCTTCGAGTTTTAATAAAGCTAGAACTATTAATAGACATGACAGATTATGAATTCCTCTTCCCTAATCTAGTTGCACGTTTAATATTTACAAAAATCACCTTATTTCGGTTATAAATATATATTTTAATAGCGCGTGACAAAGGTTCGCAAGCCCGTTCTGACATGACGCTTATTTATACAAACATTTGGAAATTTATCCAATCAGTTCTTCAAGGTTGCATCCAATGGATTATTTTCGACATCTTTGCACATGCATTCGGGAATTAAGTATTAAGACAATATAGCTACAACAAAATCTTAGTCTGTATTAACAATTAAATCTACAAGCTTTTTCTCTAAATATATCTTAATTCAGACATCTTATAGCCAATTCCTTGAGGCTAACTTCGGATAAATCTCATTTCTCATCCCGAAAATTAAATGTAGTTAGATGGATAAGTTTATAAATAACCATTTATTGTATTTATAAAGTCAGTGGTGTTTAATTTTATCGGATTTATTTCAATGGCTGGGTGGCCTCTCTTAGTGTGAGTTAGTACTTTTTTAAAGCAATTCCTACACTAAGATTATCCACGAAATATTTCCGAAAAAATTATTCATCTTTCGTAATGTGTGATCATAGTTATTTATAAATATTTATTTGTAAAGCATAATTGATTAAGGAAATAAAATGTAACGCAAAATGTCTTTTTATTAATACTTAATCCTTGTATACAAACATTTATTTGTCTTCTAAATAAATTATTTTTTGTAATACTTAAGTATCTATCTATGTACGACTTACCACTGCTGTAAGAGCTAAGTGAAACCAAAGCATCTCTGATCCGTTGCTACCTTTGTTACCTTTATATAGCTCTTTATTACTTAAAGAAAACTCTTTTATCCTTCATATTCATAGAACAAAAAGTATATAGAGCCCGTCTTCTAAAAAAACCTAGCCGAAAGAAAAATAACCTTAACAACAAATGATAACGTACTATATTGCTCGGCAGGCTGTGCTCGATGACGTACGTCAGATCGTGAAAAAAAGAAAAAAAATTACCTCACTTTTTTGTTCTGAAGACTGAATTATATTTTTTAGTCTGAGTTCATTATCTTTACAAGCACAATCTATGCATAATTTCTTGGGCTTTTTGGATAATAGACCCTTGTTATTCCCTTGAGTAAATAACACACTATCGATAAGTACGTACTCGAATGTTTCAATTAACAACTCCATTTCCTATCAAATCCCTCAGCTACCGTTATAATTTTGTCGAAATTTTGACTTACCATTACCTTATCACAAAAGATACTAAACTATGTATGATCAAGTTGATGGCATAATGGAATATTCCAATACTTAATACCGTAGGGATTTTGATTTTTGTTTTACTATTATTTTGTATATTTTTAGAAAATCATAATATTCGTTGCTAGATAGTGATCTGTTAATATTAATAGATACTAATTGATTCTCAATAAGATAGGTACTACAGAAAATAAACATGATGAGAAAAACTCTTTTATAATTCCTTGCCTTTAAAATCACTAAACCATAGTATATGTAGGTACCATTCTGTCAAAATCATGATGTTTAACACAATACCTTTAACCATCACAAGTACCTACATACCCATAGACATTTACAAATTAAAAAATTATAATTTTGTTAGCATTTCGAAGTATTTTATTAACAGAATTATGATAAAACTTCACAATTCTTTCTTTGAATGAACAAACATTTTAATCAAAGAAAATTCTGAGTAGCACAAACATTATTAACTTACGAGGGAGCAGGATAATCCATCGCCTCGGCAGGGCTACCTATTAAATTTCTTATATTAAAAGGAAGCGGTAGTGTAAATTAGTTTCTAGAAACTTGGATAATTAGGTACTTTTTTAAATGTCTATAATGTGTGCCCTATGTCACATTCTAAAGCCTAGGGGCCTTCCCACACGTACCACAACCACACCACAACCACAACCACACCAAAACCACACCACGTGGTCGGGCATATATTTGTATTGAATATGAATATAACTATTCACACGCACCTCATTTTGCAGTCGTTATCGACCGCTTGTGTGATATCGACAACATCGCAACCACGACGCAACCACCGTAATATGTGTGTGTACACGACGTAACCACGTCGCAACGACTACACTATCACATCTACATTGTCGCAAACTCAACGCAACTACAAAAAGCTGCAGCGACACTATTCACACGTAACCACTGCTTGACTACATTTTGACGCTGCGATGTGGTGTGGTTGTGGTACGTGTGGGATGGCCCTAGATGTAACGGATTTCAACATTTAAGTTGTGGTTGTGTGCTGTCATTGGGTTCGACTCTGATAAGTGACATAGACTATATATTTTCAATTACGACACCCCCAACTCTCTAAACAATTATAGCAATCGGGGATTTTTTGAATGCTCAGTTCTGTCAGCTAAACAGTTGGGCTAAAAAATCTGCAAAAATTCACAACAGTAAAACAAACCTATCATGAGTTTTAAACGAAAACTCTCCAGCCTGTACAATACAATACAATACAAAAATTCTTTATTGTACACATCAAGGAATATACAAAGTACTTATGCAGCTAAGGTATAAACAATTGGCGGTTCAGTTTAACGAGTACTTATACAACGAAGCGCTACATTGCGCGTGTCATAGATTTTTCCCTACCACGTCCACAACCAACAAAGTAATGTAAATAACGCGTGTACGTGATACCGTAGAGCTTTCAAAACCACCAGGTTTGTTAGCCTACTGAGCCCCATTTAGCAGCCACCGGGCGGCGTGATACTTCCCACTCGCGTCAGATTAGCGATAAATAAACTCGGACGACATTAAACACGAACAGTTCAATGAAATTGTGTTCTATTATTGCCGATTTCATGAACTTACAGCTATAACACTAAGCTAAGCTAAAGTAGATGGCATAAAATGGAACGTAATCTAATCGAAGAAAGGAGTACAACGTGCAATCCAAGACGAAAATGTTAAGTTAGAAGCAAATACGAATGCACGAAAGCATTCTTTTGAAGGTGTATTGTAAGTTGTACGACAGATTTAAGTGGATGAGAACCTGAAAGTAACCCAACCGGAGGTCAAAGAATGTATTTAGAAAAGTGCGAGTTTTCGTCATTTTGGCCTTTGAGCTGACATTTCAAACATATTTTTTATCTAAGTACTCTTAATTAACTGTTCTTAGGTTCTAAGTAAAAGGAAAAACATTAATACCAAGGTTTTGCCAAACTATTGTTGGCCATAACAGGCGCAAAGAATCGCGAAAGGTTTCGCATCTGTTAACAGCAACCACATTAAAAAAATCTCTTCAAGTTCGACTTTATTATTGCACTATTTTGTTTTGCACATAAGAAGTTAATTAGCTGGGATTAAACTATTTACTGGTCATGAGAAATAAAGCTGCAACTTTTAGTTATATAATATAATACATATCAACGCCACAGATACAGAATCATGGCTAGCAGAAGGAATAGTGCCGTCATGCTGGCCGGGTCGACGGATTCACCAGCATTGCACATGTCAGTGAAGCACTGGCACACAGTACCGAGGTGGTCAGCATTGTCATCCTTATAGCACTCCTTCTCATGACGCATCCAACCGCAACTGCGCGTCACACGCACATCTGAGTCCTTGTGAGGGTGGTAGACTGAAAGAAGAGAGACAAATGATATAAATCTATGGGAAGAAAGAGAAGATGTAGAAAAACATATGGGAAATATTACTGGCGGAATAATAGTGGATGCAATGGAATCGATTTTAGATGCTCTTTTGTTTCTTGGTTGGTTATTTTTTTGAGGGCTTCTTCCAGCTGATTGAGAAGAATTTTTTACCTTTTACACTATTTTAGTTTTCTTTGTAGTAATTGGTAAACACAGCCAAATTGTTGCATCTGTCCGTCTATGGATATTAAGTTGTTTATTAATACGAACAATGTGCTTGCATCTCCTTGAAAAGTTTAAGTCAAGTTTGTTGTTTTTAAATGAAAATATTATTGCGCCTTCCGTGGATATTAGTATCAGAGCCACACTTAAGTAGCCAAAGAGCCACACGCGACTCTGAAGCCACACTTTGCCGACCACTAGACTAGACCAAGAGGAAGTAAGTAGATTGTAGTACTTACTGGTTTGTACAATCTTTCTGCAGAAGAAATTGAGTGCAACTGGACTGGGGGTGGCTACGTTGCAGTCCACAATAGGAATGATGCGAGACCTAACCTCTTCCTCATAAGCATTGATATCCAAACAGGCAGAGTTGTTGGCGCTGTTGCAGTAGTAACAGCGGATTGCCAAGGCTGTAATATACAAACATCATAATTTAAAATAAGAACTAGATGACTTGCTTTGCGGTCGAAATTTGACTGTAGCGGTAAAGAAATTAGATACTAATTATCACTTGCTACGGTGAAGGAAAACATCGTGAGGAAACCTGCAAACCTGAGAGTTCTCGATAGAGTTCTCAAAGGGGTGTGTGAAGGCTGCCAATCCGCACTAGGCCAGGCGGCGTGATGGCTAAGGTGACTAAGACCTGTACCCCTCACACTGTGAGGGGAGACCCGAGCCCAACAATGGGACAGTTATGGGTTGTGATGATGAAGCAGTAAAGAAAGAAGTAGTAGTCAAATTACAGACGATTTTTTCAATAATTCTGGCTGCTAACTGTCAGTGTCAACTTTAGCTGTCAATGTTAACGTTAAGTGACGCTTTCCGTATGATGTGTCTGTCAAGCGCAGAGTAGATTTTCTTTTATTTTTAATCTTAAACGCAAAAGGGAAACTTTGCTTCGCCAGTGACGCATTAATGGGGTAACACAGAGAATAATATCATTTTAAAATATGTACTTACATTTACATAATAACGACGTAAAAACAAGCACAATATTTAATGCTTTGACGTACATTGTTATATTTTCTGAAACACAAAAGATAGATACATTACATTCGGCAATTACGATAGTAAATTCATAATTATTTAGTGACAATATTATCTTCAAATACAGTTTTTGTTTGCGATAAAGTTGTACAGTTGATTACGACTTGAGGTCGAGAACGCCTCAAGCTATTTTTTATCCGGTACTACGTTCTGTTACGCAAGATGTCCACGTTTACTTAAGATGAAAATGATATTTAGGTTATATTTAATTAATAATTTTTTTTTGGTTTTACACCGTTTAAGTATATTTTTACCTTCAACTACCTACTACCTACGCTAGGATTTCCCTTGACAATTGATTTTAAGTATTCTTTCGACGCAAATATCTTTAAATTTTTGTATTATTTTTGCACATTTGCATGTTTTTTCCTGCATAAACAGAATGCAGAAACAATATTTAAATGAAGAAAAATTAAAAAAAAAACTCTCTGTAAATAAAAAAATACACGAAGTTTTGAAAACAAATGACGGCGGATGAATAATAAATTCTAATTACTCACACCTCTTCATTAGAATTTTTTATTACATCAATCGTATTGTAGACAGACACGATTGAAATATCATTAATTCGAATACTAACTTTAATAAACATTCGTAGGTCGGAAATCTTAACTTTTCGCCGATAGGGTGTATGTATCTGTTGGGTAACTAAAATACATTGTTCTAAACTATTATTTATAGGTATACCTAACGCACTGTATGTAGCACTTAAAACTGTATTGAAATATACAATACCACTTATGTACTTACTTTTCTTACCAATTCACTATATTCACTTAGGTACAGTAAACAAAATTCTAACTGAATAAAATTAACAAAATTCTTCAGAACTTGACTTTAAAACTTTCTACACTTAAATTATTTACTATTTTATACACAATTTGTTTACAAAATCATTGAAATTGTCTGTTTAATTACTCAAAGAAAGTCCAACAGTGAATGTCTGTAGGATAACACAGAATACGTCCGTTCCATTAACTTATACTTCGGCTGTGACGATTTGATACTGAAATAAGAATAGAAATACGTCCTACTAAGTTTATTAATAGTGTAATAGTTTACTAAAATAAGTATTTTTGCCACCGTCTCGTATGAAGTAACCATTTGTAAACTTTGGTCGATTCAACCATTAATTTACATTTTTTTAATTTACATTTCGGCTCAGTCTATTCTTTTTTATCTATATTTTTTATGGGTCTGTATCGGGATGAACTATGATCATAAAAATATTTTCCGAAAATTTTATTTAACTACTTTCTTAAATATAGATTTAATGTTGGCTGTACAAAGTAGTCTCTACTAAGTGAATCTTTAAAAAAAATTTACTACGAGTATGTGTCTGTCCATCAATCTGTCTTTGTGTCGAAACCACGATTTTATTAGTCATTAATAATCATTAATTAGACCTATGCTGCAATATAATAACACAACTCTAACCCAATTGTTATTTTAAGCCCAGAAAGCTTATATGACAGGACTTTATTTTTATCCCAGGTTTTGTCCCCAGGGACAACAAGTAAAATGTTTACCAAAGCAAAGCGAGGGGTAACTAGGTACTAGTACTTTATAAGTAGGTTCTTAGTAGATAATTTAGATAATGTATTTGTTGGGGCACTTATCTATAGCAGTGACCTCTGACGTACAGATATGTTGGCCCATTTCGTAATATTATTGAATGGTTACATCTTAATAAAAAAGACAACGTACGTGTGTTTGTCACTGCACTCCTTCTAAACGGCTGGACCAATTTCATTAAAAAAATTGTGAGGTATATTAGAGGAACTACGAGTAAGTATAATTTCGAGCCACTATTGGACTCGGCAGGTGGTGCTGATGTCGAGATACTTCAAGGGACCAGACAAACTATTAGAGTTATCGCAACGTCGCTATAGCAAAAGTTGTCTCATATGATGAGTATTTACTAAAGATTCATAAAAATTTAAGGTGGAAAACTGGGAGAACAACCAAAATATACGGCAGAACGTTTTCCCGGTCCTCTAGTTTAGTGTATTTATTCAACGTTATTATGTTTGTGGGTGTAATTACGGTTGTCATAGATAATTACTATGTTTAAGTAAAACAATGGATAAGAAACCGAAGTGAATGGCTATGTGTAATATGAGCTTGAGTGTCATTTATTGAGGAAAAAATTATTTACGCAGAATTTATATATTTGTATTCTCTTTTTCTAGGTCTTAGGTTAAGTGAGCTATTAGTTCCTAAGACGATATAAATGATTTGAATTGAATTGAATTGAATTTGTTTGTTGGCGAACTTAATAACGGTTTTTATAAATACATACAATGTTTAAGTATAAGATAGGATAAGAAATTGAAGTGATGGATATGTGTGATTTACGTTTGACGAGACGAATGGAAATTTGCACAAACAAATACTGCTACTGAAACATCCTTTCGTTTGAAAGCTGATACTTCCTGCTTAGTATGGCTTCAGGACCTATTAGTATACTGCGATTTTGAATCTTGATACTTAGGTTTTCCATTCAAAATAGCAAAGGAATTTGTAATGCCACCATACCCCAAGGACATTATAATAAAACCCCGAGGAGTGTAGGAGGAACTGTTAGTTGGTTAGTAGGTCCTGTTAGTGATGTTATTGAGGATATTAGTAGTTGTTAATTCCTTAGTAAGTGGACTAAAGTTAGGACTGTTAGTGTGGTATCGTAGTCCAGTTGGTTATCGTTAGTGTGTCCAAGTCGATGTTGGTAAAAAATGCTCTGCTACAACTAACACTGATGATAGATGGGCTTCTCTTGTATAAGAGTAGGTACTCCATGAAAAAAATCGGATCACTATAATTTGATTATTGTGTAATAACATTGATTTTCTTTAAATGAACCGTTGTAAGTGAACTCAATTATAAGCCTATCTCTTTGTTAAAGTATTTATAGATACCTTTAAAAGCTCAGGTTAAAAGCTTTTTAGGTATTTCATTGTGTGGCTGTAGTGATTGAATAAACTAGATAATCATTTCTAAGAAAAGTTCATAATGAAAAAAATAGATCTCGGCTCTATTTTAGGTTAATACTAGTGGATCCGCCCTCGCTTCGCTTCTGTAAACCTATGCCGAAACGAAGGTAAAAAGCCTAAGTTACTCCTTACTACATCAGCTATTTGCCAGTGAAAGTCCCGTCAAAATCGAATCAGCCGTTTCGGAGATTAGCCGGATCAAACAGACAGACAGACAAAAATAATAAAAGAATATTTTGATATGTGTACCGTGTATAAAAAACGGCTATTTTGATATTACAAACACACTTTAATTTTATTTTGTTGTATAGATGTGTATTTCAAACAATTTTTTTTTTTACACACATCTAGATTCTTGTAGTTCGTGTTATACTCACCTATTGATATTTATCAATCGAAAAGTTTGAAAGAAATTCAGTATATTGAAATATGCACAAAGTTTGCTGTCACTGAGAGCTTTTTGCACTATCCGGAATGTCTCTACATTTTTTCGTACATTTATAAGGTGTACATTTGGAATTATGACTGGAAGAAAGATTATTTGTTACAAGAATTGCCTTTTGTTATTCTAAAACTAAGGTAACATTTCTTTTATTACAGCAAGTATGACTCTGACAAATATATCCCTAGAATTAGCTAGGTATGTATTTAAAAATCTAAAAGGAAACATAATGTGGACAGAATTGATTTACAGGTATATACACAAAGAACCCATACTTATTTCATAAAATCCTTTTTCTAAAGGTACCATGTGTCAACATGGTCGAACACTACGGATAGTGCAAACGAAGCTTTACCCTGACTTGCCAACGGCACAATCATACATTTGTTTTTTCATAGTTTTCCCATTTCGAACTTTATCAAGCAATCATAACCCTCCTTTTTGCTTCGCCGTAGTCGGGTAAAAAATAACCGGAGGGAGGGTAGTAAAAAGACAAATTTTATTTTGAAACTATTTTGAAGGGAATAAATAAAAAGTAGATACTTTAACTTTAAATACTTTTAATGACTCGGCACAACAGTGATCTTGTAGTAATGTCGTTCAAAAAAGTCCTGGGTTCAACTCCCAGCTAGGTGGAAATTTGAAAAATGAGTTTAGTTTTTAGGGGTTAGGAGTACCAATATTGAATAAGTGTAAATACCATGGTTTTAAAATTTCTAATATTTGGGTTGGCCACTAACCCCTCCGCCAATCCACACTGGAGCAGCATGGTGGAGTATGCTCTAGGCCTCCTCAGTTATGAGGAGAGACCCGTGCTCAGTAGTGAACCGTTAAGGGCTTGAAGCTAAACAAATAAAAAATAAGGTGAAAACATTAAAAAAATTACAATTAAAACCATTCGTATTGGCACATACGAGTATAGATGTTTTCCATAATTAATTAGTAATCGTGTTAAGTACTGCAATACGACGAAGTGCATTCGAAGGGGACGAAATTAATCGCATCCATTTTGAGTAATACAATTACTTCACTTGGCTTTGTCTATGATCCCCGACGAGTATATCAATTACGTGACTTGTAGCGTAAAGATTTCCTCTTCTTTTTTTTAACTTTTATCATTTTTGCGATAGTTATTTGCCGTCTCTTTTATACTCTAAAGAAAAAAAATTAAAAAGGCATTTATAATATTTCTTCTTTTCTGTATTCATCTAATATCATTGCCTAATCCAATAACCTTCTTAAATTATCGTTTGTTAGAAAAAAGAAATAGTTTTGTAACTTTCTTATCTATCAGTTATCGCCTATATATCCTTACGAAGATAACAATAACAAAATCCTGGTTACAACCTTTTTAAGCACAGCTTTTTGAAGCAAAGTAACTTTGTTACAGCGATTACATATTCTTCTAAAAGAGGAAATTAAAAGCATCCTAAATCAGTCGATCAATTACAATTTCTAAGGTTTATCAAGCTATTATTTTCTATTTGTAGATACAGACGGACAAACGAATACTAAAACGTTGGTAATTAAAGCAACGTATTCAATTGATTACCTACGTTTTACCCGCCCACGTGTACTCCTTTAGACAATTACCTGCAGTTAAACCGTGTAAGACAATTGTGTAACTAAACTACAAATTAAAACTACAAGTGATTATATACAATGTTCAAACACAAAGTAATACCAATTGAGGAAAAGCATATTGAGGAAAGACTTGAGGAGCCTACTCAGTACATAAGAAACTATTACATAAAGGACTTCAAATATATAAGCCCTCAGAACGTAGGTGCGAGCAAAAATAATCGCGAGACTAATTGTAACAAGAATTCGAATGGAAATAGTGAAGGGATATGTAGATTGTTCACAAAACTGTGGTTGGTTGAAGTGATGAAGGGGCTTAAACAATTCCTTTACGAAGGCTCCTTACACGGAGTAAAGTAAGTGGGATTGGTTATTAAAAATCGTTGAAGCGTCGCTTCATGCGTCGCAGACTTCGTATATTACTTTCAAAGTTGTATCGCTTTTCGTGGTCTTCTATAATTTTGTCTCGAGATTGTTGCTCACTGCTAACTACTTAACTAAAATTTGGTCGTAGAACCAGTCGTATGTACCCACGCATACGTGTTACTTGTATATAGGGTTTTACAGAACTTCGTCTTTAAGAGTGGTCTCAGTATTATACAATTGAGTATTAACCGGTTGAGACAAAATTGTAATTGAATCTCGTAAATAGATGTAGCTTTTATTTCCATTCATTTTTAAATTACTGATAACGTCATAAAAAATGGTTTAGTAGTACAACCGCATTACAGAACGATAATAAAAATGGAAGTTAATTTAAAATTATCTTTTACCTAATTGAACTAGCAACTACATCACTGTGACTAAAAATGATTAAAAATCTTTCTTAGTGTTCTCCTACACAATTATAATAATTAAGTATCTAATAACTTTTACATAGATTGACTCTCGAGCTTCTAAGTCTATAATTTCAACGATACATCATTACGATAATTAGTTACCTATTTAAGTCATTATCGTCATCGTCATCATCGTCATCATCATCATCATCTTTTGTTAAAGATACGTGTTCGAACCAACATTCTCCCGCAAAGAGCGTGTGACATGGATAATCATCGTCGTCATCAGCATAGCGTGTTGCGCCGTCAACATCATTCAGCTGTTTTGCAAGTGGACGTCCACTCCTTTCGTCAACGTCATCGACTCCTTGCCTACTCCGATTTGGGCTATACCGTTTCCTAGTGTAGTGCTGTGCCCGCATTTGCACCTCAAGATGTCCTATGCTAATGTATCACAGCTGAATAAGTAAGTCGATATTATGTAGCTTAGATTTGTCAAGTGTGATCACACTAATACCTGCCTCCATTTTTTTTGTCAGTCGGGTACTTTGTCTTTCTTTTAATGATTACTAGTTAACTCTAGAAACTGGTTAACTCTGGAAAAATAGTCTTTAGTAATTGCGTAGAGGATTCAACGGAGCTTTAGGATGCCTCCAAGTTCGTTCATTATAGTTAGACAGTTGCGTTATTTATTGTAAGGAGCTACTTAATTATTCTGATATGTTTGCAGCTTAGACCATTTCTTTGCTGGTCTTGTGTGTCCACAAATGAAAACTCAGAAGATAAGGTTGCAACGGAGAATGACTGATGAGGAAACTAATATGCTTCAGAAATTTATAATTCAGGTATGCTTTCTTATGAAGGCATCATCAATTCATCTTATATTCGAAACCAACAAGGGGTTGAAAAAGCCATTTCATAGTAACACTTGAGGTATTCTCGATTCGTTGCCAGCCAAAACTGGCGCTGTGAATGTTAATAAATGCTACCATGACGATAGAATACTATCAAGATTAAATAGAGAAATACAAACCTACTGGCAGCTATTCAGCAAGATGCATGAAAAGCAGGGGAAGTTTATTTAGACTTGGCTTAGCTTCTGGGGCGGAGCATCCTTACCTCATATTTTATTGTTACAGGGATCTCCAACATGCAAGGAAGTGGTCCGCGCCTGCACATGGAGACCTCGTCATGGCACAGAGTGGTCTATTGAGGATTGTTGTGAAAAACTGTTCAAACCTACATTTACTAACTATGGTCTATGTTTTTCATTTAACAGTCTACCCTTAAACGGCTTGTAAGTTTTGTTTTAAATATTATTATGATGAGGAGATGCATGAAAGATTGTGAATCAGGTGATGATGTCGAATCGTAGAATTTCTGTGGAATGTTGATAACTAGGTGTTTTATCTTTCCTCAACTGAAACCCATTCGCTTCAGCACGACCTTTTGTTAGATTCACCTATGTTTGCATATAAGAACTTGACCAATTGAACCATAGACGCTCCCCAATAATGATGACCTAGCCTGGTTTAAGGTCTACCTTTGTCAAAACTGTTTTCATAATCAATCCAGTTCTAACTTCAGCACCAACGAGAGTCTAGCCTGGCAGAAGTCTTTCAACCCAGATGCTGAAAGTCAATTCCTGGAATGGAACCTGGATGTGGGGTATCCGAAGGTGTTTCCTATAGACTCCGACATGTTACCTTGGAGAATCAAGGGTGCTGGAGAGACGAATGGGCTGGGTCTAGAGTTATACTTGAACAGTAGCGAGCATCAGTTTGGTTGTGATGGAAATAATGTTGGTTTTACGGTAAGAGGATTTACCTAGTATCTATCTGAAATAACCTAGTAATCGTCCTCATAATAATCAACCTCCTCATCATTTAGGAGGCCTAAGACATTTTCCACAACGATCCTCGAACCCTCTCTAGTCGTGCTTATTAATTGAGAATACTTGTTTTGTGGGAAATACATACCTTCATAAAAATGTTTCATGTTTGACCATTTTTGGAGTTATCCCTTACATTAGATAAATGTTAACAATTAATATTCCCTGATGATCAGGTTGTCATCAGATCACCAATAGACCACGTCTACACCAGCACAGTGATACGTCTACCCATGAATCGGATGACCAGCATCGAAGTAGACCCTACCACATACAAAACAGACTCCTCACTGAGGGCCCTGGAGCCCAACATGCGCCAGTGCTACTTCCAGAGCGAGAGAAAGCTTCAGCATTTCATCTTCTACACCGGGTCTAACTGCAAGCTGGATTTATTGATCCAAGAAGCTCGAGCGCTTTGCCAATGTGTGCTTTATAACTGGCCACGTAAGGTTCTTTATAACTTTATCGATAAAAATGGAAAAAAAATATGACTTACTACCTACAATTTACAAGTTACTAAAATGTAAGAAAACGTTACTTTTGCATTTTATGCATTATTATTTTGCAGGGGAATTTGGTTCAGACAACATTTGTTCGACATCTTCGGATTACGATTGTATTAGTAAAGTAAGAGGTAAGGTACCTAATAAATTTAAAATAGGAATTATTCTTTGTCCATGTCTTACAAACGGCTACAACCACATCAATAAAATACTGATAATCTATAAGTATGTTATGATTTCCACATTCAAAATTTAAGAGGCCTAGAGCATATTCCACCACGTTTCAGATCAAGATCCGGAAGAATTGCTGGAGGGGTTAGTAGCCCAGTATCGGAGTTTTTAACTACGTCCAATGACCTCCGACTTATCGATAGTTTCTTGACGGTAATAACCGGATCTTTGGAAGCACAAAATTTTTTGCCACTTGTATTCACGCATGCATTTTCCGACCACAGTTGTTCAACTTCATCGATAACTTAAAAGCTTTATTTCTTCCACATCTCTTCAGATAACCTAGCCGAAAGGTTCATGTACGCATACTACGTGGACAGCGACGAAGACACAAAACGAGAGTACCGTACAACCACGCGATTCTCCTGCTACCCATCTTGCAACGACATCTTCTACAACAGCCAAGTTTTCTACTCCAATCTCGTGGCCAGGGTTGAGAATAACACTGTCTTCGATTATAATACTAAAGGGTAATCAATCACTTACTGGGTAGTTAGTTAATAATAGATAAACAAAAGACGTATGCAGGTAAGCAAGTGATATAAAGTTTGCAAGCTATTTTCCAGGTAATGTGACATGTGGGAACGCGCTCTTTTTTACGGGTAATGGAGGGAGAGTAATGCTTTTTGAACGTATGTATGTATGTCCATTTCTTTGTCACGTTCTAGAGCCTAAATCGTTTGAAGGATTTCAATGTATGAATAGTCATTGGATTCGTCTCCATTGTGAGAATCCCTTCATTTTTTCGCCTTTGAGTTTTTTGCTTAAAGCTTTTAGTTGAGTAAATTGCTGAAGCTTAGTTACCATTTAAAATGATTTCTGATTACAGCAAAAAGGAAATCACTCAAATGAACGTGCATTTTCAACAAGACATGTTTCTGGGTCAGCATCGACATGCCCAATACGACGATTATTACTTTGCAGGTAATTTGTTGGCTATTACTCGCTTAAAGCTCACACTTTTATGACGTGTAAGGAGCGTAACTACCTATACGAAGTTCCTCATGTTAGAGGTTACTGGACTGGATACCACGCAGTTTATTCAGAAGCACTTACACTTACTTAACGAGGCCCCAATTCGTGCTTCCAGAGGGTTCGACAAGGCCTAAGATGGCTTAACTAATGGCACTAATTAAAGTGGTCAGTAACTTAAAAATCCCGGCAGTTACATTGAGCAGTGGAAATAATGAGTTGGGCAGTAAAATATTTTTTGGGCAGTAAAATAAAAAGTGTGGCAGTAAAACATGAGCAGTACTAAAAATACAAAGTGGCGGTAATTTTATCATAAAAGAAGCAGTTCAATAAGTAATTGGGCAGTAATACATGAGCAGTAATTTAAAACAAATTGGCCAGTTACATTGGGCAGTTATTATAAGCAGTTAATGTGGGCAGTTAAATTAATATTTTTAAATAATGAAAAGAATTTCACAAAAATCTTATTTTTAATGGTCTTTGGTTGGGTTAGGTTAGGTTGGTATGATTTTATTCGTTCGGAAGGAGAAAACCCGCGTCAGCGGCTTTCCGACGACATCTGTGACATAATCCAATTATACAATAATGATAATCGTGTAGACTTCAATTAAGTGGGCAGTAAAACTTATAAAATGGCATACGAAAAAGTTAAGTAAAAAACGCGTTATTTGACGACGAACACTAAAATGTGAAGGTGTGTTAGGTAATGGTTAGGTTTAAATTTCGTTTGCCCTATTAAATCTTTATTTTAACCCTACGAGTTACTGCCCTCAGGTTGCTGCTCACAAGTTACCGACCAATTGCAACTTTATAACTGCCCACTATTAACTGCCCATTTAATTATTTTACTGCCGAAAAATATATTTATTACCGATCGTTTTCATTTATTTTACTGCCCAAACTTTACTGCCAATGTCATCAATTTTACTGACCAAAATCGAAATAAATTACCGCCGCGTTAAACTAGTGCCTTAACTAATGATGTATTTTGGTCGAAATTTAGAGAGCCACACATAATGCAGATCACTGTACTTTACAACACATCGTTATACTACATTATAATTTTGTGGACTACCTATGAACCTTTATGAATTAATCACATGTATATAAGGTAAGGTGGGGTAAGACTTACACACGGCGCAAGACTAACACTGTCTATTATCTCGATACGTATAGCTTAAATACGAAATAGAACAAACGTAAATGTTATCGGCTGAAACACACACATGTCGTTTCTTCAAGTGCATATCGAGATAATAGACAGTGTTAGTCTTGCCCCGTGTGTTAGTCTTACCCCACCTTACCTTATAGAGAATATAAGACTTATTACTGCTGTTCTTCCGCAGGTGCCATTGGTGGCCTACTAAGTCTTTTTCTCGGCTTCAGTATCATCTCAGTAGCCGAGCTGGTATACTTCGTCATTCTAAAGCCAGTTCGAAGAGCTCTATCTGATGTTTACTTTGTAAAAACATTTACTCAGGGCCTATAACGTAGGTGTTGCTGAAATTGTCAGAGAGGATATTGTTAAACTTTTAGCAAATAAATTAATTAAATACTTTTGTTTTTTATTCATAATTCATTTCAGAAAGTTTATTAAGTGTAATACCTAAATCCGTAACAAATCTCAATATAATATTAAGACAACAATAATAATAATATAACGAATCCTAAACAACACAGTAATTTATAATTGAAATAAAAACTTATTACTCACAAAAATAATGAAAACTTTAATTGACATTGAACTTAAAATTTGACATTGCGACATTTGACATTCCAAAAACTCCACACACAATGTTACTTCTCTATAATTTGAAAAATATAGCATAACTCCTAAAAATGTACAGCGAGAATGCCTGTTTGGGCATTGACTGTGCCCTGGAAGACTTGAAGGTGACCAATGAGAAACTAAACGCCATGGTGATAGCCCAGCTAAATGGAT
>LGAG01000998.1:18780-35841 GCA_001278395.1 Lerema accius | reverse complement strand
ATATAGACGCAAAGAAGCGTAGTACGGAAAAACATAACGTTAATAACAAGTGATAACGTTTCTCGGTACATTGCTCGGCACACAGTGCTTGGTGATATACGTTAGATCGTAAAAAAAGAAAAAAATTTACCTCACTTTTTTGTTCTGAACACTGAGTACCTATATTATATTTTTTAGGCTTCTTTTTAGAGTTCTTTCCTAATAACTGAGGATATAGGTACTTTTTATTTTTATCCAATTTCGTTAGGAGTACGTACGTATATGCGACTCCACGTATGTCCATTCTCTTGGTACGCTTTACGTTTCCCACACTTCCCCAACCCAAAAAAAAAGTTACCACAATTTTTTTAAACTTTTTATTAACCTGTAATATTGTACGCAGTGCATTCGCGCTGGTAGACTCCAGCATGGAGTGTGTGTGTGTGTTGGTGTACAACTGGGCGGGCGGCCGCGGGGCCATCATCGGGGACAGCGTGGCGCTGCCCGAGCCACGACTCACCTCGCACGCGCACAACTCGCACTTGGCGGTGAGACTCTTAACACTATGATGTATAGTGTTAAAAGGTAAACAATCTTACAGTGTCTTTTTAATGTAGATAATTATAGATTTAAAAATAAGACAGACACAAATAAAAAAAAACTATAAATAAACAATAATTTAATTTTAAAATAAATTTCGGTATACTTCTAAATCTTTTTTTAAATTGATGAAATAAATAAAAGTTGTGCCAAGATTGTTTACCTTTTATATCACGACGAAAAAAACGGGGTGTAGATATGGGGTCTGTTAGACCTCACCGGGGAACACTATGATGTGACTCTTAACTATGATATAACTATATGGGATCTTTTAGACCTCGCATGCAAGGTGAACCTTAACTAATGCATAACCGTATGGGGTTTATAGGAACCTTAATGGCTTTATGGTGAACACTTTATAGCAAATCATTAGACTTTTTAATATTTGCTTTAGTACCGATTACTGTACATGAGCACTTTTTTACATGTTTTGCTTTTTAAAGATATTTTATAACAAACAGATCCGGCGTAGGTTGTTCAGCTAGCGTTGGCAGATAGTATTAACAGACAACTATTTGGTAAAGTATGATTGTAATGAAGAAAGTTTAATTTCAAATGCTGAAAGAAAGTGTGTTTCACGATGTAACTCATAGTATAAGTTATAAGTGTTACTCATATAACGGTATAAAGGTTTAGCATAAGTTATACCGGTAATGTCGTAGTAACTCGATTAATATCCTTTCAGAAATACGAGTTCAAATCGATCAGAGTGAACAACCCAACGATCCTAGCGGTGAACGGTAAGTTGGTAAGTCGCCACCAGGTGGCGTGCACGCGCGCCGCCGCTACATACGAGCCTCACTGACATCTAAAGAAACGCCTGTAAGGGCCTGGCTCGGTTACATACCGAAACAGAACTTTATAGAGGTCTTGGTTGGTTACACCGAAACAGACCTTAATAGAGATTTTAGTTGGTTACACCGAAACAGACCTTTATAGAGGTCTTGGTTGGTTACACACCGAAACAGACCTTTAGATATAGAGGTTTTGGTTGGTTACACCGAAACAGACCCTTATAGAGGTCTTGGTTGGTTACACACCGAAACAGACCTTTATAGAGGTTTTGGTTGGTTACACCGAAACAGACCCTTATAGAGGTCTTGGTTGGTTACATACTGAAACCTTTATAGTGGTTTTCGTTGGTTACACACCGAAACAGACCTTTATAGGGGTCTTGGTTGGTTACACCGAAATAGACCCTTATAGAGGTCTTGGTTGGTTACATACCGAAACGGATCTTTATAGTGGTCTTGGTTGGTTACACACCGAAATAGACCCTTATAGGTAACGTGATTTTTTGGCGTCAGAGCGAGGTGCTTGCGGTATTTTCTATAACAAAAATGATATTTCACCGATTTTTTATGTAATCGAGTAATAATTTTAGTATAAAATACATCTCTTATGATAGTATCACACTTAAAAACATGACTGTAACTTGAATTAAGGCGTATTGAATATAGTTTTAGGTGTCAAAAGAAAAAATATATATTTACTTACAATGGCATTAAAATTAATATCACCAAACGCGTGAATCACCATGTGTAGTGCCAATGTTATCACGTTATTTATGGCGTTAAGGCGTTAAATAGCCGTAACGCTTTGTATAATTTTATGGAAGTCACAAAAATATCACCTTTTCATTATGTCATTGTATGTTTATATTTATGTATAGTATGTAAAATATGATGTCAAAAGATTAAAAAAGATTTATAAACATCAAAACATATAGTATAATACCTATTCAAAATTGTTATTTAACATAATAATTATACTTTGCAAGTCTCGCATTGGTATACCACATTGGTATTATTTGGATTAATAATATTAAGTTAGTGACTAAAATAATATTAACTAAGATCTCAGTACATGACTGTATAATGTATTTTTGATTTAAATATGAATTGTAATGTCCACAGACAATATAATGTTTTTATTATTATAATAATAATGTCACTTTGTGTAACACTGCTAATGTTAATCTAAGGTTGTTTGAAATAAAATAACTGAAACTATATCTTATTTTTTATTAATTTACTATATTTTTACAAAATACTGGCTTATTATGACAGCGACATTTAACGGATTTATAAGTATAAATGCAATTTTACGTCGTGAAGGAATGTTTGTTGAATTTGAATTGTGAATCAGTAATTCAATGAATTTTAATCCGAATGAGCTAGAAGGCGGGTAATGTTTTTCGAGTGTATGTATGTATGTGCATTTCTTAGGTACGCTCTACAGCTCAAACGGGTTATTGAATTCGACTCCAATAATATGGGAGTAACGAAGGCATCTTCTTAACATAGTGTTCCCTTAATTTTTTTAAGTCGAACCATTTTCTATATTAATTATTAATAGTAAAACGAGTGTTACTGACATAATTATTTCGTTAATAAAGTCATAGATAAGTCTACATTTATATGCATTTCAATAAGGATTTTTTAATTTTATAGTCACCATAATTCGATAGTCAAATTCGAAATTGAGGTACAAAATGTATTTCATCATATCTCAGAAATCTTAATACGCTAAAAAAGTAGTTCGTTAGTCTTACTTAAAATTTAAGTTATTATCATACTTAATTATTATAATAAAAAAATATAAAATTACAAAGCGAAAATTTTGTCTAGCGGTTTGTAATTCAGTCAACCGAGTTTTAGTACTAAGCCTTTTGGTTACTATTTCTTATATGCAAATGTGCACTTTATTACCAATGTACTAAGTATATTTGGCTTTAACAATATTATTTTATACTGAAGATATGGCCTTACTAAACGACTGAAAGTTGTCCCGCTGTAGGTAGGTACATTACATGCGTTCTTTCGTCTTTAACGATATTGCTGTCTCGTTTTTACACTAAATAAATTATGATTATAATATTTTTAATATACAAAAACACAACATAGGTACCTATACGTGTGTTGTCATTAAACTTTTCCTAAGTGGATCAAATTCAATACAAAAAAATATATATTTTAGAGGGAAAGAACATGACCAGGGACCAGCCAAACTATTAGTGTTATTGAAATGCCGTCATAGGAAAAGTTGTCTAATGTGAGAAGAATTTACTAAAAGGGTACGAATATTCAAGAAAACCACAAAACTGTAACAGATAAATGTGGTATAACAACGTCTGCCTGATCTAGTCTTTAGTTTAAAATATAATTAGGCCTTATGCATTAATTTCCCAAAGCTTCATATCATTCTCAACGATTTCAGCAAACATTTCAGCCATATACGGGTTAGGAAATAGGGGTTTTAAGGTTTTCAGATGTAAACCTAATAGTGCACCTGTGTCTAGTATTTCGTTTAGTTTATAAGCTAAATTTGGGTTGTAATGAAGTCTTAATAGACTCGGTCTGGAGTATAAATACTGGCTGTCGCGGAGATTGTTTCTTGCCCAAGCTTCGATTTGTTTGTTGCCACTTGCGATCTGAAAAAAAAGAAAAAAAAATATGACAAATTTTTTGGACGTACCTACCTAGGTAATATGGATAGGTATGGAAGTTATTGCTTAATATTAATGTTTCTGTTGTTACCAGAGGACCTGATTTGTTCAAAATTAGACCATAACTCTTATACTTCAATAAATACAATGCTCCATAATGTCGGGCTTGTAGATGCCAACTGTCTATTAATAGCATCAACAGGAACTTCTATCTGTGGTGCTGTTTTCAGTTTTAAAACGTGTACCTAATAGCTTTGCTTGAATTTAAAAAATAATATACGTAAGCAGTAATTTAAGGTTACTTACCCGAATCTCACCAACTTCTCTCAGGAAAAATGAGGAGAAGTAATATCTAACGATGTTTGAATTAGGATTACGACGTGATCTCCTGAGGTATGACCTCAGCAAGTTGTACCCATCTCGCTTGTATTTAAACACCTGAAACATAATGGAATTAAGTTAACTTTAACTAAAAGAATAACCATTCTTCATTTATTACAAGCTTTTATTTAGTTTCACCTGTCCTGGTGTTTGTAATGAAATCTTGCAAGCTAAATTTCACCCACTTCCTGGTGTCCGTTTGAGCTAAAATTTTATACACTGCTCCAGTCCTGATGACAATGCATGTTTATACCTAATGAGCATGATGTGATACTGCTACCAGGATTGGCTCCAGACGATTGAAGTCCTCAACGGTTAACAGTAGGGACTTGAATTTTGCACTTTTTAACTTTTTACTTCTTTTTCTTATTAACAAGTAATAAAAGCTTGTTTAAAAAAAACATTTTTTCTTTTAATTACGTAATTTTTTAATAAATAAATAACGCTATAGGTACACCCTGGATATAATTGATTTCCTGTGTTGTGAGTGTCGTGGACAACACAGAAACACGAACATACACCCAGACCGAGAACAGCAATTTCAATTATTCATTCAAATTTCGGTTTCGCTGGGAATCGAACCCAGGACTCTTGGAACGGTGATCCGACGTGAGTACCATTGCGCCATACGGGATATTCAGACTTAGTAATTTAACTTCCCCAGGAGGGTAATGTACCTATGTATGTTTTGTCCAATTTGGACGCTCTACAGTTCAAATTGGCTTGACGGATTTCATCATGGTGAAGTGTCATTAGATTCGTCTATGTTGTGAGAGTTAGATAGACTGTATGAAAAAAAAACTTAAGCAGACGGTTTTTTTTGTTTTTCTATTACTTGTTACTTGTTTTTTTAGGTTTTTTTTGTATTTAGTGTTACCAACCTGGTAAACAAAATTTCCCGTTGTGTACGAGTCGATGTAATGCGTGCCATAACTCTTCATGAAACCTCTTACTTCTGACGTGTTCCTGACATCTAGATAGTCTATAGCTCGTCTGACGTAGTCCTTTGCGTGTACACTATCCAGGTTCCCAAGCTGGACTGACCTTTCCACTTTAGTGATCTTCACGAGAACATAACAACAGTTGTCGGAAGTCAGTCCAATGCCAAATGTCCTCATAATTTCGTCGTCAATCCAATCGCCCAAGAAAGCCTTCCATGGTTTGTCTGTGCTGGTAAAGATTTGGTGATAAATTAACGTTATCAGATTTGCTGAGATTATGTGTGTTTCGAAGCTGTCGAAGATTTTAGTGGTTGACAAAGTTAAGCAACTGCGGGCGCGGTCGGAAAGTAGATGGGTGACCGCTAGTGGCAAAAATTCTTGAGCAGTTCCGTGCTTCAGAGGGCACGTTAAGCCGTCGGTGCCGGTTATTACTAAACGACAATCGTTAAACCATGTCGGAGGCCATTGGGGGAATCTTCGGAATTCAAAACATAGTCATTTAGAAGAAGCCTATTCCTTTTTCATTTGAAGACATCTAAGTACATTATTCAAACAAAATGCTACGATGGAGTAAGTAATAACTAATATTCTCATTAACACCTATCACTAATAGGTAGAATCTACTAACTGACTAACAAAGACTAATCTGAGATCTTAATCGAGGTTTGTTTCGATTACTATGAGCATGATGATGATGGTACTGCAAGCTCTTTCTATTCCCATTAAATTCCCAACTAAGCAAAACACACGTCCCCCCTTTTCTTTAAGTACTTAGACAACTTTCTTAGCTGATAGAAGCAGTCTTAATATAGAAGGAGGTGAGATAAACGAAACCTTTTAACAAAAGATGTTACCAACAATCTTACCCTTCGATTCTGAAGTTCTGGAAATAAGTGCTGAGTAGTTCATCAAACGTGCCACATAATTGAATACTCATATCAACTACCGAGTCTCCAGAATGTTCTCTGAACGTGACATTGTCAAATACTCTTAAGTTCTTCTCTCGGAAAGGCTCTAGTACTTCTACGCCGTCGTCTTCATAATCAGCTGATATGACTTGCGTTACTTGTGATAAGTCCCCGTAGCTGGGAGAATAGGAGATTGAATTAGTTGGATTTCATCTCAGACCAAAAAATTAAATAGACTCAGTGTTCAGAACAAACAATTTTTTTTACTATCTAACGCGTCACCGAGCAATGTACCGGGAAACGTTATCATTTTTTGTTAACGTTGTTTTCCCTACTACGCTCTTTTGTTCCGAAGACTGCGTCTATATATTTTTTGGTCTGTGGATTTCATGTATTAGAAGTTTAATGGTGCAGTGGTTTATGAACAATACAATTATGTAGGGTACCTACATTGCACAATATTACGAATTGACTTGACGTCTAGGGTTTAATATTGCAGATTGTGCAGACTACACAATTACCTACATTGCATAAAAAATATTGTGCAAATTGCTAACAAAGGAAGACACATTTCATAATTTGTTTAAGACTGACATAGGTACAATTTTATTAGACCAAAAAAAACAGTTGCAATAGCTAGTCTTTTAATGTTTAGTGTCTGGTAATCGACCACTAAGGTTGCAACGGGTACCAGAGCCGTTTTGGAGGTGAGGTGAAGCCTTGTGCATACGGTAGGATGTTAAAAGTTTTAGCATTTTTAGTCTTCACGAAGCAACGATCGTCAGAGTGTAAAAATAACATAAAGCTCCGTCATTCACTCATACAACACAGGGTAGTATATTTGATTGGAAGTGAATGAACGAAATCGTTCGCGCTATACCATCTACACGCGTCTACTCTGTACCCGAATAACCTTAGACCTACACTGCCTAATATAGCAATCTAGATAACTAAGTATTTAGACAGTCATCTGTAGCAAGTTACAAATACAAAATCGAACTTACTTCGCAAAAACATCAATAGCATTTCCAATAATCAAACTGTATCCCAGATCCTCCTCGCACACAGATAAACGCACACACAGAACCGCGCAGAGTAACGTTAAAAACATATTTGTATCAATAACACATGCATAGTGTAATTAAATAAACATATTAAATACGTAAGTACGTATACGATCCGGCAGCGGCGTGTGAACTGAGTTTTTTTCATATTTCGCTAATGTTGAGGCAACACAGTAAACATTGGGTGATCTTGACCCGAGATTAGTTCTCTTACAGAATGCTTCTGTTATCACGCAGTTTTGCGTGGTTATCGTTGAAATATAGTCAGCTGTAGCCTGTAGCTTTACTAGATATACCTACCTACCGTTTTTGGTCCGTGGTAAATTCACCAGGGACCTTCTAATAAGAGCAACCAATGTTAGTTGTCATTCATAAATTACAAGATATTCATGATCATTCTTCTCATGCTGAGTCTACGCATTTTTCCGTTATGCCCTATAGTTATGCCACTAGCTGTAACAGCTATACCTACCTACTTAGGTTGAAATCTTCTTATGAGTAAGCCATCTGAAACTATACATATAAGGCTAACAATAGTATCTCTAAGCAATGATTTTATAAGTCCTTACCACCTATCTCTTTCGTCCATAATCATGAATATATTATACATATCGAAAGTCAACAACGTGTTGCCTGCGGATTACAGATATCATCTAGGTAGCTAGGAGAAGAGTAGACATCACAACTTACCTGACAATAATGCAGCATTTTTGTTTCTTTTTTTCATATATTCTTCTTGTATTTTAATAGCTGTAATTCCATCGTTCTCAGCTGAAAAGGTGGATACTGTTCCAATTGGGCTAATCAATTCGAAATACAACCTATTTCGGTAACTTAAACGCCAGCTCATAATAATTACAAATAGACACCATTAAACGGCCGAATAAACTCTAAAATAGGATTTTGAATCAATATTTCGACGCAATTCTGCCGTGGTCACGTACTGGGTACATTTTAGGTTCCTTGGATACAAAAATCAAGGTCCATTGGCGCACGTTCCGATAACCTCCCGAACTTAACCCTTATCGTGTACATGACGGGCAATTAGTTAAGTTTTGTTTAAGTATTAAGTAAAAAACTAAAAAGTTTTTATAACCTATGCATCTTAGTGATCTTACTGCCTATCTGAGGTCACTGACCTTTTGTATTATAGTCCTGTAATTTAAAAAATGAGGAAAACGACTACTTAATTCTATTATTACTTGAAACATGTCATCCAATACCAAGATGGCGAAGTTTATCTATAAATAATAATATTACGAGGTCGCAATGTACCTATACTTAGATTGGATTACAATAAGTTTAGGTACGCGTGAAATCCCAGCTACTGTTATTCGCAACATAAAGAATTCTTATCTTCTTGTATTGCCGAGTGAGTCACAAATGATCTGAATTCCCATATAACTAGCCTATGCTTTAAAAAAGAATACTTATAAGTAATTTAGCTAAGTCCAATGATTTTATAAAATCAAGACTTTGATTCATACTTCAGAGCAGCGTTTTCTAACCTTCCAATATTACCCCCGTGATTTTACCCCCGTTTAAAATGTTAACAATACAAATAACTTTCTGAATTATTTTAGTTTCCGTAAATAAATAAAAATGTTACCCCCGTAAAATAATTGATTTACCCCGCAGGGGTAATTACCCCCAGGCAAGCGTATCTCTTTATTACCTATAATTACTAAAATTGCTAAACTATAGGTAACTATTAAAACACATTGATCGGATAATTCTTCAGCGAAAACGCATTTGCTGTAGGTAGGTAAGGTACTTAACCTAAGTGTCAAATTTGTATAACCCAAAGACAAAGAATGAATGATCTATGACTAAACTAAGTTCTTTATTCAAAAATGCCGGTTGAATGACACACTATCAGTCGTTTACGGGTTTGTTGATAAATCGTCTATGATTTAGGCGATGGCCCCATTCCCGGCGATAACACTAAGATCATAGACCCAGATATTTAGGACATGTTTTGAGGGCACCGGGGATTATCAGCTAGGCAAACATGTTTCTTCCTGTTGCCTAAGTAGGTTTTCCTCTTGTTTAGTTCTGTCTCAACGTGTTGAAATTATGAGTTTAGAGAGCGTTCCAGTATTACGTACCTAACGCAATTTTTTAAGATTTTTACCCCCATGTAACGGGCCGTAACGGTTTTCTGTACTCCCCTCCCCTTCCCTGAACGTTACGTAACACACAAATGACCATTTTTATGTAAAAATGTTGCGAGCCGAATTACAACATTTATAATCCTGTTTTTTTAATAAAAAACAATGTTACGTAACGTTGTTCGACCCCTCCCCTCTCATCTATGTAACGCAACATAACATTTTACAAAACCCGCCTCTCCCAAATTGCGTTACGTAATGCTTGAATGACTCCTTATCAGGTAAACTAAAATTATAGGAGTTTATAAATAGGGTATGTGATTTTTAAGCACAATGAACGTTTAGAGTTCCCTGGTTCATTTAAGATCTTCCATCAATTATTCAGCACTGTTTAATATTATTTATATTCCTAACCTTCCTATTAGGTTATAATCTAAATTTGTGTTTAGAAAAGACAAATAAAACTTTATTGAGAAAGCTTAATTGTTTTTTATTGACATAATGGCTTATGCTCCTATTTGATACTGACTGAATGAATAGCGTAGAAGGGCTTTAAAGTTTTACGAGTTAATAGTAGCAGTAACCTTCTCTCAGTTCTAGCTGTTTGACTGTGGGTCTTAAAAAAATACAATAAAATTTCATTTCATTGTAGATATTTAAGGATAACAGTTCGTAAATAAAAAATGAAATAAAGCAATTAATCAGTCATTAAACATTTTATTTAGTTTGTAGTAGCATTCGAAAAATATTTACACCATTTGATTTTTATCCAAAAATAGTAAATGCATTATTTAGAGATGGTATTAAATTTTTGTACAAGTATTAAAATTAAATTATTGCACATAATTTTACGTAGTATAAAAACTCCATTAAAAGTTCCAAAGTACAACATAGATGGCGCTGATTCGTTGACATACGATTTTTTCTTTTTTATTTTGTTTCTATTCTCTATACGTAATAAATATTTACAAAAATACAAATCTTATAACTTATTCTAATTAATAAGTAGTATTTTTCACTGTAACTTACTATGTACGATCACATTTCGCTCAAAATTATTTTATAAAATATTTCAAGAGCAATTAATTCAATACAGACTTTAGAAATTTAACTATAATAAATCTGAAGTTCAATCATGTGTTTTTTAATTAATTGTGACAGTATTATTTAAACGTTTTGATTACAAATTTAGATATTTAATTCAAACCACAATAACATTTTATAAACCAGTAAAAATTTAAAATTTTACAATTATTTTAATTTACATTTAATAATTTAACAGTTTGTAAATGTCAAATTTATTGTTACGCTCAGTCGCTCAATTTTACATCCGCAAAGTTTGCTTTTTTATCAATAATACTTAAATACACTTTTAATCTACTTAAATTCGAAAATATTAATTTATTCATACTTAATATATCCATATATACAATATTCTTTTAAATCGAAAAATGGAATCTTTTAGGAATAAAATCAAAAAAATATTGTTATAAGTATTGTACCTATCTAAATTAAATGGACGGCAATACTTAATTTATAATAGTTTTCGTTTATTAAATATTACAAGTGTCGTTCAACGACACTTAAATTGTATAAAAATTTTATTCCTCTTTCGATTCTTTTCTAATATAATTAATCACATATTACTCTCCCAAAGTTTCAAATAATTGTCTATCACTTCCTCGAACCATTTTTTTTTCTTCACATCCCTAAACGCAGGGGATAATGTCTTTAATTCTAATTGTAATAAGGCTTCATTTCCTAGTAAAGTATCCAAGTTTCTCAACAGGGCTGGCTCACCGTGGAGTTTTAATAAACTTGGATACGAAAATATGTAGTAATGCACCCTCAGGCGCTTTGTCGCCCAATTTTCTACGGTTTTGTTTCCACTCGCCACCTGCCGAATAAATATATGTTACAACTAGAAGTTCCTTTTAAAAGTGAATTACAAAAATACAATACATAATTATAAATATTTTTATCTCATGTTGCTATTACAAACTTCTTTATAGATGTTATATTTTATAATAAGAATAATGCAAAGATAATCATAATAATGGTAATTAAAGGTGTTGATTTTGTTTCCTTATTTAATTTTCTAGCTTTATTCATAGCTTTCAACGACTACATGAAAATAATTTGAATATGATTATAGCTTTGTGTTAATTATTGTATTACTATTGTAAGACCAAGATATGCCTTTAAATAACTACGATTAGGTATAATGAAAATTATGATTCAATGATTGAATGATGTAAAATAATTAATGTATTGCGTAATTATTAGTAGTATAAGTAAATGGTAATGATGTATGATATCAATGCGTGGATTATTTTGCAGACATGGCAATTTTATTATTAGTACATACCTACTTAGAAGCATTGATGCATGCTTGCTTTATCTCGCGAATAGATATATTATAACAATGTGCAGCAAGTAATTCCTTATGTATATTATGTATTACATCCATTTACTGCTTGTAAAATTATGTATACGAATTTTACAATCTATAAAATTTTAATTTTACACTGTGTAAAATAACAGTCGCGATAACAATCTTAAAGCAGGTCTACTGTCTACTGCTACTGGTATTAAAATACGTTTTACCTTTATCTGGCCAATATGCTTGGCTTGCCAGGGAGAAAAGTATCCTTCAAGCTCCTTGGCTGTTATATCGGCCACGCCTTTACTCTTAAGTCTGTCTTTGATCATAGAGTAGACGTTTCTAGAGAATACAAACACCTGAAGTGAGAGCAGACACAATATTCGGTATTTTACATAATTGTTTGGTATTCTGTGGACTGGTGGAATAATTACAAGTGGAACACGACGATCAAATTTGGATTGTTATAAAAACTTCTTTCCTAAACATTGGTTTTAAGTAAGATTATGTCTGGTCTGCTTACTCGAAATTTATAATAGATTTATAGAAGACTTACCTATGATTTGAGATTTTTAATTCTGATATATTTACAGCGTGTAAACTTTACACACATGTATTTTACATTTCGTAAATATAAAATAAAAATTAAATGTGAGTGACAATTTTGGATACCAATGAACATGATATGAAACGAAATGAAGTAGGTAAATATGAAATAAGTTTTTAGTCACACAATAATCAGTAATGATGATTTAAGATATTTGTGCTATTTTAATTGACACGATGCACATGCAAGATGAATTATGATGAGAAAAGAAGTTTTTCGAATGAATGAATGATAGGCCGTGACACATCCGTTGTGATTATAAGTTATAACATGGTTTGATGATGATAACAATGATTATCATGGTAATTGTTGTATTCAAATGAGCGGATGTCACGAATATCATACCTTCGCTTGATTCTGTACTTTACTCCGTAGATAAATAGTTAAAGATTTGTGTACCTAGCAGTTATTATAATACGAGTATTACTTTTTCTATAATATTCAATTAAAATTCAAATAATTTATTTCGTCTTAGGAGCTCACTAGTCACTTAACGAATGCCAAAAATTTATAATACAAATAATAATATAAAAAATAAGAAGAAAAAAAAATTACATCATTAGATTAAAAAGTTCCTAGTCTTTTTACATTATACCTACCTGGAATTGACACCTTAACTATAAAATATTGTGCATTTTTTTAAAGTAGGTATTGCAATAAACATGCTTTTAGCATTTTTTTTAATTTTCTTTCATCTAATCTTGTATCTTGTAATACTTCTATAGCCTGCAAACATTTCGAAAAACTACGACTGACACAATCTAAAACCGCTCCTATTTCTATCGCAATAGAGTACAGAATCAAGCGAGGAGTCCAATCCAAACCTTGACCGCGCCGATATGTTCGGTGAACAACGGCGAGAAGAAATTATTCATCTCGCTGGTCGGAATGTCGGCCACCCCGCGGGACTTCACCCGCTCCTTGATCCGCGCGTACACCCCGCGCGAGAACACGAATACCTTGCGATGTACACAAATTTTTGCCTCCGATGTACACAAATTTTAGCCTCCGATGTATACAAATTATAGCTTCCGATGTACACAATGTTTAGCTTGCAAAGTACACAGGTAGCTTGCGATGTAGGTACATTCGTTTGCGATGTACACTTTGCACTTACGATGTACACATTTTAGCAACCTGTGGTTGTTTATTGGACATGTTTATCTATCTTACATTTTAGAATAGTTACATTATATTTTGATGGTAGGTATTATTAGATGTAATAAGGACCATAAAAACGAATAGGCCCCTCAGATAGATAATTAAATAGACCCTACCTAACTACTGTAATTCCAAGATACATTACATACTTTCTGATAATATAGAAATCTCTACATTGAAAAATTAGGTAAGTATAAACTTGAAAAATCTTCACAAAACACTAGAAAACATTGCCTAGGTTCTGAACTAGTATGATTTTAGTAATTCCGAATGAAATTTTCCTCTATGGAAAACGAAATACACGTAAACCGTAAACTTAAGTTATCTTCATCTGTTAATTATACTAGGTAAACTTTATCGGAGGCGTAATTTTCCAAATTACTTACAGTGACAGTCAAGTCTAGGTAGTCTAGATAAGCACTAGGTTATTGTAAACTATGATTCATTCTACACGTGCGCCCCCTCGTGAGAAACGTCTCAAACGAGATGTTTAGAAACGCTTGCAGTCCGTTTGCAAAATATACCGATAACAGATCGTTTGTGTTATTATTTCTGATTTCATCGACAGGAGAAATGTTGGGTGGTTTTAGGAGCGTATTTTCAAAATAATAAATTATAATTATCATTATGACATCTATTTTTGATAGGATTATAGGTTTATAGATCTTAGTTTATTGCCTGACAATGATCTAACTCAGTTTTAACTTTAATACAACCCAAATTTACACAAAATTTATAAGGCTACTAACATGGTGACCCCGAATAGGTGACCCCAGGAAAAAACCAAAAATTCAGAAGAATTCTTACCTGATATAAGGAATTGCCAGTGATATATGAGGAAATGTAATGCGACCCGTATTTCCTGATGAAGTCGGCTATAGTCACCATGTCACCTATTTCTGTATCCTGTATAGCATCGAACACTACATCCTCCACGCCTATGTCCGATGGTAAGTCACTTAATTTGGCAGTTTCTCGAAACCTGAAAAAGAAATTAGGTTTACCATAAAAAGGATTCTGTGAAGTCATATTGATACATGGATGGTTTTGTTCATTTCGACTTGCTGCTATTTTTATAGAATGTTTTAAAACTCGAAAAAGTGGGTGTATATGTATAATTCCGTGTATGTACCTACTCGTATATATAACTAATAATGAATGTTTACTTTGTTCCTAATCCATTAATTTAATATGACTCATTATCGCAACCCTTAATTATTCAGGTTAAAATTTACATTTATTCAAATACGTACTAAAAGACTTTACACCTTTGAGAACATTCTAAAAAACTTTTACACTTTACATTTCCTATATTTTCCTCTACCGAAGCATGTGATGAAAAATTTCTATTACCCACAAAACTTTTTGAATTACATTGCCACTCAGTTCTATAGATTCGGTAGTAGAACTTCTAACCTTTAGGCTTTCATTGATTAACTAACTAGCTTCTTATGTTATTACCACTCCACTCCACCCGCGTAATTTCGCCGTTTTTGCAATATTTTTTATTGTTGCTTCTCTCATATTCATCATAGCATGATTTTATAAGCTTTCCTCCATAAATGGACTATCTTACACTAAAAGAATTGTTCAAATCGGTCCAGTAGTTCGTGAGATTAGCGCGGTCAAACAAACTCAGCTTTATATTATTAGTATAGATTAAATCATCAGTAATCATTTTACCTGGAAACTCGAACCAGTACATAACAATGGTCTCCATTGATGAAGGAGGCGTTAATTCCCAAGTTCCGAGCCATGATGTCCGTGGGCCAACCTGCTGTAAATGCTCGCCACGGCCGCTCCAACCTACAATTGTATAAATGAACAATAAATAAACGCTATCGTAATTATATCATAGTCATTTAGTAGGATACCCTGCGTCGTGTGATCATCGGCGTTCAGAGTCGTAGGGGGGAGAAAGGGTAGGAGGGGAGTAAACCTTCCTCCCACAAACCAAATTTCTAGGACGTGCGTAGTTTTTTTTATCGAATTTTGAAATTTTATACTTGATAGGTTAGAAATTTTGAGAAAACTAAATGTGCAGTCCAGAAACATAAGAAATGAAGAGCACTGTTATGGAGAATTTTACACTGATTATAACGATACCTTTCTTAATTCTGTACAAGAAATATTTTTCTAGACAATTAAGTTAAACTGTATGTTTGGAAATATGAAAAACTAGGTACATTTATAGGTACTAGGTACTCACCTCTCAAAACTAAAGTCTCTGAAGTACGCTTGAAGCAGTTGCTTCAAGTTATCGCAGAATTCCATGTGGAAGTCTCCATCGAAGAGCCTTTTTGCCTGCCGGGGCTTGGGGGCCAGGGAATATCTCTCCACATCCCGGAACACGCTAACTGTCGGCTCCCGGAACACCCACCCGTCCGTGTCGTTCCGGGGAACCACACGCATGCATATGCTGAGATAACCATACCTGGAAAGAGAGAAAAAATACGATTTATTCAAAATATAAAAGTAGTACAGGAAAGTGGTTGAAAGAGTCTATGGAAACAAATTATTGGATGTCTCTTAACTATCACTTGGCGATTTTCAATGATGCTCTAATAACAGTTTGATAATAATTAATTTAAAATAAATTTTAACAGTAGTTAACAAAAATAAATTGTGGGCCTCAGCTATTTCTGTGTTTATTGTAGTGTATGGTGAAGAATCATTTTACGTTAATCATGGAAACAGCCTACAAATGAGTATTGCAGCAAGTTGGTCAAGTCATTGAATAACGGCTTAAATTCGTTACAAAGTTGCATCTATTACAGCGCAGCCGAGTGAATAATTGAAAATATATCTACGTCTTCGGTAATGTATGTAATATTTGTAATACAGTACGTTAGTATGTTAGGTATTTGATACAATTATTCCTATATGGAACTAAAGGAATCATGTAAGGCATGCATATTATTATGATGTATTATTGTTTTCTAAACGTGTCAAAGCAATTAAAATTATATCATTATAAACAGTAATTAAATTCCATTTACCAAGAAATATGATATAAAGCAATTATTTTATTATAACTAGACAATATTACGCAACCAATAAATAGGTTAGGAAAGTGGTTTGCAAACTTATTAGCCAAGCCAAATATTGAACAATTGAAAAAAAATGGGAGTCAAATCTGCATGTTTAGTAAACTTTTATTATACTAAATAAGTAGTACACTACATTTCATACTCAATAAATATTTATTAATGTGAACAATGTGCATGCATCTCCTTGAAAAGTTTGAGTAAGTAAGTAAGTCAGATTAGTATGTTTTTTTTGATGAAAATATTATAGCATCTTCCGTGAATATAAGTGCTAGAGCCGCACTAGGAACTAAAGAGCCACACGCGGCTCCGAAACCACATTTTGGTGACCATTGTGTTAGGGTAGGAAGGGCTTATAGCGTCTTGCGATAATCTAACGATCCTAAATGATCGATGAAGTTAAGCAACTGCGGGCGCGGTCGGTAAGTGGA
>LGAG01000998.1:0-15468 GCA_001278395.1 Lerema accius | reverse complement strand
TATAGCAAGTACCGATAGAAAATACTTACGTCCCCATAGAAAAATAAGACAATAATTTAAATTAAGCGGAAAAAGCGGGCAAACTTGGCATGTTTTACGGTACGCAAACTGCGGAACATACACGGGGGTGATTTGGATAGCCCTAGTGATTATTCTTTCCCTGGGATTCCGTTTGACACTTTTTGGTACACCTTGTATAGTTGATATAATTGAGTGAGAGTGAGAGGCAGAGGACACCACAATGATAACTAAGACATACACGTAGTGCTGTACTTGAGGCGCCTACAGTACGCTACATAGCTCTTAAATGATAGGTTATAAATAAGTAGGCATAGGATAAATGATAATTGGAATTCAAACACATATTGCTGTACTTGAGTCGTCTACCGTACGCGCTGTGCTAAAGAATTAATAGCTGAAAAAGGTAGATGAGCCATATGATTGCAAGTATAGGCGATACTATAGATAAATTTATATATCGGTCGCTGACCCGTTGCCAACGCGTTGCTAAATAGAAATCAGCTAGTAGACCACAAACTGTACATGACTGTATAGTGGCATGCGTATTTGCTTTTATACAAAACTGTTTTTTAATTTAGTTTATAATATTTAAAAATTCTTTTTTTTTATTCTGATGGTATTAAAAAAAGTGATAAAAACAATCTCCCCGGCGGGGAATCGAACCCCGGTCTCCCGCGTGACAGGCGGGGATACTTACCACTATACTACCGAGGACAATAACTACAAGGGTGAAATTCTTAAACTCTTATTCAATTGTGATACCCTGTACTTCACGTTTTATTAAAAATGAAAAAAAAACTAACAAAAAATATATAGTATGATTGTTATTTAAATAAAAAAAAAGATAATAAAATATTATCAATATAAAAAATTAATATTAAAAAAGATTTGTCAGAAGTGGGATTCGAACCCACGCCCTCAGAGAGGACCAGAACAGCTCAAACCCATTTACTGGGCAAGGTTTACCTTGAGTCTGGCGCCTTAGACCGCTCGGCCATCCTGACTGATGAGATGTACTTCGAAATTAGTGTACAGATACCAGAGAGAGTTAGTACCTCGATGTAATAATAGATGGCGTTATTTGTGTACTCGAAGAATGTTTTATTATAAACGTTAATGTTTGTACTCGAATAATTTCCAGTAATTATACTAAATGGAAATGATATAGATTATTTTATAAGTCTATTACGTTTAATGGAGTATAATAAAACCTATGTAAAAAAGTATTGCTTACTGCTTACGTTTCAGCGGTTTTATTTATACATTTTTTACACAATAGCGTAAAGATTGTTGATTGTGTATTAACCGGAAATAATTAATTGAAAATACATATAACTAATTTTAATCATTGGCTTATCTTTAAATCACAATTAAAATTGCAGTAACATTAATGTGAAGTCCTGTTTAAATTATGATTAATATTATGGCTATTATTTTTCAGGTACGATGGCTATCACCAGGGTTATTTAGACAAAAAATAATATAAAAAAGTAGGTAGGTAGTCCTTAGAGATTACGTGTCATTTGCGGTTCTTGTGCATTAATTATAATTAGTAATTACTATCTACAAAGACCCGTTGATATGAGAACGCAACGTGAACACGTAAAATACGCGCGTATCAAAAACGCGCGTCATCAGTGCGTCAAAAAAAACGTCGTGTGTATGACCCCTTAGTGTATTAAAAAATAAAAACAACACAGATTTTGTTATCCTTAGCATCACACGGATACGTTTCAAAATTACAATAAATTAGAAAAAATGTCATCATATTTCAAATAATAAATTCAATACCTCAATTTCCACGCTTTCGAACTCATTTTACTATCAGATTATAGATTATGTATAAAAACAAGGTAGTCAACCGGCCGTAACGCCTGAGTAACCCTTGACCGAGATTCTCCTCACTAAATTATACCGATTGTGTTCTTCGAATTGCGTTTAATAGGGATGTACCTACTTACTCGAAACGTAAGCGGTCATTCGAGTGCCGAGTCAAATATTTTTGTGTTCAGTTATGGGCGTCGCTAATGGAGGGGTACTATTAGGTGGGGGGGAAGTGTCGTAATTGTAAATGTACCAAATTTGTAAGTCCACATATAATTACACTTATGCAATTATTAAAAAAATATCTGCACATAAGTAAGTATTACAGACAAAAAAAATCTCTAATTTTTAAATTCCTATCTTCTTGCTTATCTTGTTTCGCGGCTGACCTAAGTAAGAAATTATCGACTATGTTATGTCACAACTTATTCATTATGTCACAATCTAACCAAATACCGTCTTGTTTTAAAACGGTTACAATAATCCTCATTTATCCGATAACAGTCATGTTTGGTGCTGTAAAGAGATAAGCGAAAAATTTGCACTTAGAGCAATTAAATGATCTGTTTATTCTCGGACTCAAGCACCCTCAATGTTCAAGTATCTTGAGTGGGAGATTAAATTAGGTACCTATACAGTTTTGCGAATAAACATGGATGTAAAGTGACCACTTGTAATCACATAGTTACGACATATCTTTGCCTGATGTTAAGCAGAATACTATAATAGGACTGCATTGCTATATAAGTAATACATAGGGGTGGGGGAGGATTCTATTTTTAATAATGCATAAGTAAAATATTTAATTACGTATTCTATCTGTATTTCTGTAGGTAGGTACGCTAAAATTTATGTTATGTATAAATTTAGTCAACATAGTCAATGTGACTTTTATGCAACATAGTTGAATAAATCGACAGCACATCCCTAGAACATAGACATCCAAACTAATGCATAATTTTCTCAAGACTCGTGTCTACACGAATGGGGACAGAACTATGTCTTAATTCAATGCATTTCTATGTAATTGTTGTAATTATTATAATTGTCAGGTTAAAGTTACGAAGTTCTTTGCAATACATAATAAATTGGCAAGCATTATTTCTGCTAAGACTTATTTAAAAGTATGCATTATCTGTCTGTTGTTGTAAAGTTAATTTCAAGCACTTAAGTTTTACGATTGACACAGAATGATTCGCTCTAATTATTATTAATTTAAGTAACTGTTAACTGCTTTGTATAAGTAAGGAATTTAATTTACGTGAAAAAATATATTTATATTAAACTTGTTAAGCTAGAATTGCGTGGATTGCGTAGTGTCATTAAGATTAAATTTAAATAAAATACCTCTTACTTCATTTATTAAAGATTCGGACCACAAAGAAATAATTCATTTATTTACGTCTTTCGCAAACGTTTCAACAAAATCGGAGTTCGAAAAAGACCTCCCCCAAATTGCGTTACGTAATTTATTTATGAACCAAAACTTTTTTTCTTATTACGCTGCCACAAACTAGACGTCACTTAGATATAATCACAGGACTGGTCTGATTTGTTAGATCTCCTAAAGGGTAACAACATGTTGAACCTAATCAGGCCAGACAACTGGGCAGCTACCAGGTACTCTGTGACCGGAAATACAACTTACTAATGTCTTGGAAGGACTACAAACATCAAGTACTACATTTGTAGTGGTAGAATAAGTAATGCAATAGATTTCAATGTAGATTTTTCATTCGAGAATACTTCCAGCATTAATTAAAACAAAACAGCTTTTACAAAACACACCCCTGGAAACCAGACTCGAATCATCCTGTATTTTTTAATAACTTTATGACCTTTAGACGAAAATTATTTTTTTGTTTCAGTAACTTTATAATAAAAGGGCAGGTGCTTCTGTATGTATGTGATTGTTCCCGGATATATTTATTTGCCTAAAATATGTAGGTATGTTACCTATAGTATATTTTCGTTACTAACACAACTGTTTAATAAGTACCTAACTCCTCAAAAATCCATCATTACATTCAGTAAAAGTTCATTAGTTCCACCAACGATCATTAACAATACCAATACCAATGGTCATTAATGACAGTAATTCATCTCGGTCTATTTATGTCCGCTTGCAGGTACAGTGATGCAATGCGAGTGCATCGGGATCATTAGTGCAATTAGTTGCACTCGAGAACGCAAGGTCTTGCTCTTACATAGATCTTGGTTGGTCAAAATTACCGCGGTCTTACTAGAGTTACCAGACCATGATTTTAAGGTCATTGTGATCAAAGTAGACAATTATTTTAACACTGCGTTAAGTGGAAAAAATCGTTTCTACTTTGTTATTTGACTTTTTTGTGGTTAGTTATCAATTATTGAAATTGTAATTTAGTGTAGATATTTTTGTGTCCAATAATATTTTACACAAGGAAGCAAATATATTATAAGGGCGCTCGGCTTTGGGGCATAATAACAACCCACTTGATCTGTTTTTTGTGACGGCAAATAAATATTATAAGGATAATAAGGGCCTATGCAATATATCACATAATAACTTTTTTCGGTTCTTCGGTAAGGACTTAACATAAATGTTGTGTATTATCCATAGCTTAAAATATCATTGGTTAACGTTCTTGATATTCTTCTGTAGATTAGATAATATCTTCCCTAAGTATATAGAACATACAGTGTCGAATCCGTAAGATGAAATTAAATTGGATACTAAAAATTAAAGAAATATTTTTGTTTAATAATTTATCGCATCAAAATCACTTTATAACATCAAAGTTATTATAATTTTTGATTTAACATCCACGTAAAGATCCAGGCAACAGTATTACAAGTCGAAAATCCACCCTTCGAGTTCCTCGTTGCTCGGTGCTCGTATGTTTGCATTCCTAGCCCGAGGGTATTTATAGACCGCGCAATGACAACAAGCGCGCCCTCTCAAGACCATCTGGTGTACCGTCAGCATAAAAGATCACAAAATTAAGTATAGTCCGATTTTTTTACTTGACTTACTTTTAAAACAGACAATTTTATTTTCAAAGCATTTTATTTTTTGGCGATTTAAGCATAAAATTGTGATATTGAGTGATAAAATTACTAAAACATCAAGTACTGGAAAAGTGTGATAAAATAAATAAATAGGACAAGTTAAAAAAATAGAGTGTATATATTATGTACTCAAAAAGGGTTGGTTACTAACCCCTCCGCCAATCTGCACTAGAGCAGCGTGGTGGAAAATGCTCTAGCCCTCCTCAATTAAAAGGAGGGACCCGTGCTCAGTAGTGGGCCGTTACTGTTGAGGCCTGATGTATTCAAAACGATGTTACTTTTAAAAAATCGAACTACTTAAGTAATTTATAAAACAAATAAGCAAATAAATAACAAACTAGGTGATGTCCAATATGAAGAACAACTTCATCAGAACTATAGTAATCACGAACTGAAAACCGTATCAAAATCAGTAAAGCTGCTTTGAAGATAAATGGGAATATTGATTTGCGTTGCACAAACTAACAAATAACCTCTCAACCTTAATACTCTAGATAAGGTAAAAATAAACTTATTCCAACAATGTAAGAGCTTTATTTGTTGACGGTATATTGCTAGTATTACAGGATTTAACGCATTAGCGTCGAGATACTAATTGGAAACAGTAAAGAAGTGTAAACACGGTGATCTTGCGTTCAAAATAACTGCTATTACATAGGTGCTAAGGCACTGATAAATGACTGTTATGCAAATTAAGCTCTTAATAAACTTGAATTAGGTTTGATTTTTGCATTGTTTTGAGCCGAAGGTTATAAAGTACTGCTCTAGTTATTGCTTAAAGTTGTGTCAGTTTTTGATATTACTCAAGTTAATTTGACGATAATTCACTTAATGATTGAATTGTTTGAAAAACATGAGGTTCTAGGTTTTAAATGTTGCGGGAAAAAAGTGGACAGTGGTAGTAATGTTGTAACGGTTACTATTTTTAGTTTAAGTATTGCAAACCATAACTTTCCAATTTTAGACTCCGGCCTCCTCTAAAAGTTAAAATTTTAGGGCTCAAGCCATAGTTATCGCTAACAAAGTAGAATTTAACAGTCTTCACATACCTTTTGAGGATTTTATTAAAAAGGTGTGTTGGATTCTACACGATTACTTGGTAGATAATAATATGATAATCATATTAGTAAATACTTGACTAGTGAAAATGATAACGAATATTAGATAGGTGTGTGTTAAATTCATAAACAGTAGTGAAAAACTTTTGTTTAGAGTTTGAAATCCAATATTGTTCAAAATAAGTTTTACTTCAATTCTACTATACACTATCTTAAGCTTAACGATTTTTCAGTAGGATTATATTTCACAAAGTAACTCAACACTCTGGTAAAGGTTCGTGCTAAGCTTGCATTTTAACAGGAAATTGTAATGAATCATCGCAGGATACTACTTACTGTGTCTACCTGTCAGACTGATTGGCTGGGGCGGTAACTTAGTCCTCTTATGAATCATACCACTACTAAAATTAACTTGAACCTTTTTATTTTGGTTTACGATGAACTGGCAAACAATTACGGTTTTTTTTCACAACACTAACGAGTTTTATCGGAGAACGAAATATATCTATCACATAAATGTTTGACTCGGAAATGAATCGCAAGGCTCTTTTTGGCGAATAGTGATAGCCAAGTGGTATAGAGTCCAGAGATTTTGGTTGTTACCCAGGTACAAAACATGTATTTTAAATCATTAAATAAATGATGCCAGTAGCAACAATTTTACGTACATGAAAAAGTAGGCGAACATTGGTTTATTTATCGATTTATTAGGTCAACATATGTAATAAGCTCAAATACTGTTGTGTAACATATTTGAATAAATAATTTGCACATCCTTAGTGTTAGTTCTATTGTTATCGTATAAATATTTTATTTTTATTTTGACGTTATCTTTACTTATCGATACCGGTTTTCACAATTACACGTTTGAGATATGACATAGTTAAAGTTTACTCCGAGAAGTTTAAAAACATAAAAATGTTATAAAACATTTAATTTACGCAATAAAACAAATAACGCACTACTATGCTGCGTTTGATATCCAATTGCAGACACATCCAGGTGGTACCTTTTGACAGCTAATTGACGTTCACATTGAACATCTATCTATAGCTTAGTATTTAACATAACAAATAATGGTCGAAATCCGACCGCAGATCTTTCATTTAATATAAGATAAACACTTTAAAAACAAACCCATGACCCGTGGGAAAGCCAGAGAATATTTACCAAACAGGGTAGTTGACCAATGAGAAAGTGAAGTAAAAATGATAATACGACGGTAGAATTGTAACTGTGGTAATTCGACCTTGTTTTGACTTGTTGCGGGTTAAGAATACGGTCTGAGAACCGCAATGTTTGTCTTCGCAATCTTTTATTGACCGAGCCGTTATTGCTCAGTACTATTATTTGCAGCGACGGGTTAGTTTTAATCCGCGACTAATTTGAGATTCTTCTATATATAAATTCTTCTATATATAGATATAGCTAAAATCATATTCAGGTATCTCTATATCTTAAAATCAGTGCGTGCCACAGAAATGGATACATACCTACACTTAAAGAACATTACCCTCCTTTGGGCGCAATCGACTAATGCGTTGCAAAATAATAATGGTAATGATAATAATAGTTAATAATATCAGTAATAATAATAGTCTGTTTTTCTTACAATAACCGTCAACTGTTTTCAAAGAACTTTTTTTTCTGCAATTTTTTGTTTACCCTAGACCTCTAGAAGTAGTACATAAATAGCATATACCTACATCTTGTAGGGTATGCGGCGTTCAATGACCTCAAGTACAGTTATATTACGACATAACAGTGTCTAGGGCACCATTATACGTCCTAGCTTTATCTAGGTCATATACATTGCAGCTTAATGTAAGTTATCGATATACGAAGGGTCAATACCATGGTATAATAAAAAAAAATCTAGGTAGTAATTATTAATACAAAACAGGAAACCTGACTGCTGAAAGGGGGGGGGACTCTTAAAAACTAATCTAAAGCCTATGTCACCCTAGCAATCGTGACTTCGTAAGGAAAGGTTCAAACCTCCAAAATCTTTTCCCTCTATTTTTATTAATTACCAAGGTATATTTATTTTAAAAAATTAAAAAAAAAGTTTTTTTTTTCGTTTAAAAAAATTTTTTTTCGCGCTTATCATCATATACTATTATCTGTCTACGTTTTCGGGAACGTTTCACTAACACCCTGTATAGGTATACTTTCAAAGTACTAAGAGAGTTATAGTTTCTAAATAATACAGTCTACAAATAAAAGTCGCTATTAAATTACAGTTTTTATTGTAGGTATATAAAATATGTAATTGAATGTATTAGGAAGTAATTAATTGTTATGGGCGAATGGCGAAATTTTTTACGTATTTAATTGAAATACCACTGACGTGAAATAGCATACCAAAGCTATTAAAACAAACTAAATAGATCAATTCCTTATTGTTTTTTATGGACGTTATATACAGTAACGTAATATAATATTATTATATATCAATCGTTAGATAATGTAATAACAACTAAGGCTGACCATAAACGGACTGTTTTAAGAAGTTGCCTGCGATGCGACCGTTATACTCGTAAGTACACGAGAAGCTTGAAATAGTCGCTTCATATTATCATACACTGCTTCAAGTTACCGGCAGTGCTTGCTTCATGCAGTCCTTCTATGGCGAGCCTTACCCTACTAAATTTAAGTGATGTCTAAATAGTTGCTAGGCAACTTACTAATAGTAGGTGAGCCCAAGAGGGGATTTTGGATGTCACTCTGGCGCGGACTGAAGTTGTCGTTTACGTTACTCTCCAATTGTCATATTAGTAGATTATTATCTACAAGTTTTAGCATGTAACTAACAACTAACTCATCCGTAATCTGACGCGCTCGAGATTTTCAGATTTTCAGATGATAAATTTTAATTTTTTTATTTAATAATTTGATTCTTTATCCTGGACTTTCGGCCATATAAATGTACTTATATGGAGCTGATATTTGATAGAATTACATAACCGGGTACAAGAAATCACCCTGTATATTAATCTGACGCGCTGGAGTAACTCCCGAAAACGCCTCGCGGGCTCCTCTACTATAAAAAGATTACAAATAAGTACCAATGTAATAAAAATAAAATAAAACAATGCAAGTCGTGTGAAGAGATCTCTCTCCGATAAACCGTATATCTATGTCGAGCTTCACAGCTGACCTGCCGAACAAATATTCGATTTCGTAACTAAAAATTGTGTAGCCTAGTGTGTCAAATGGTGTAATTAATCATTAAGATATCTGAAGCTTTTGTGCTTTAAAATGCTTGATTTTTTAAGGAAGGTGTTTTACAGTATGCATTATGCTTTCTTTATTATGCTTCACAATTTGGCTTGGTGGATGCATACGAGGTATAATTGGATCTGTACGCAATATAGAACTTATAGACGCTATACTTATTATTAGTCATGCAACCTCCATCGGTCAAGTTTTTTTTTATTAGTTCACAGTTTCAACTGCAGACTAGACTCTAGTCAGTATCAGTAGAGTACCTAATGAATATTAATTTAAGATAGATATATTTTACATATTATTACATAGCCTTTAAAAATGTGTTGCCAGACATAGACAGATCGACGAACAGATGAATAAGGAAGTGTGGATGAGAGTAAGAAGCCATTTCTTACACTCATCCAATCCAACAAGATTTGTTTTATTTTCCGTTTCTAAAGTATATTTAAACCCTAAAGTCTAGGTAGCCTAGAATCGGCAGTCTTAGAACAAATATGTTTTGGTTATTTCGTGATATCGAAAGGTTAGTTAGTTATTTTGCATTAAACCAAATTTAGCACACCGTAACCTTCGTCAGACCAGAATACCAGATGCCAGTTGACAAATTTAAATAACAAAATTGTTCTAATTTGTATTATAAACGACACGTCCGTTACTTTATTAAACAACTTTATAACGTAGGTGTTTGGTTATACAATTCGAGTGAGATTGCTGATAATATTCATGGATTTTATGAATATAAGTATTGGATTTGATTTGATTGGATTGGCTTTGGGTCTATATAAGAAGGGACCGGGTTGGAAAGCACGAGTAAGCCAGAACTCAGCAAGTTAGTTAGGCCTCCAAAAGCAATTTATCTTAGAATTGCACTACTGCGATTATAGGGATTAGTTTGTAACTCAATTGTCTTCGAGTCAAGTTATCTATTCTGCAATAATAACAGTATCTCACAAACAAAATGTCGTAAGTAAATTAACAAAGTTCTGGATTTACACTGTTCTCCCGACACTCAATGAAGATTCAATTGAAGCATTTTTAAGTAACTAACCTGGGGGTCATTACCCTTCCGAGGTAAATTAGCTATTTACGAGGATAATAAAGGACCTAATTAATATTAGGATTATAAATGAAAAAATACGGAAACAAGTAACTTGTATTGTTTGTTTTGATAACATTTTAAAACGGGATAAAATCAGTTTTCTTCATAAAGTAACAGAGGTAACGATATTGAAAAGGTTATGAACCACTACTAAAAGGGTTTCGAAGGTGTTATTAGGCGTGCGTAACCCTAATACTGCGAATTTAATGACCACACAAAGGTCACTCATACAATACGCAGTTTGGTTTAGTGCGTGATCAGTTCCCTTATCAGAGAGGGTCAGATGTCATTAGTACATAATAATTGATATGAATTTTGTCAACGAGAACACCCAATGTGTATGCGAACTTGATCAACACAGATTAACAACACACTTGCTATAATAAAAGCGGGATTTTTGTATCAGATAAGCTGCTCAAACCTATGTTATTTACTCGTACTTATGAATATAATACTACAAGACCGGGTAGACGTTGTTATGTAACATTTTTGAAGTTATTATTCGGTTTGTTCCTTCCTTTTTCACATCAGGTACTTCCAATTATACATGCTTATCATACTGATTAATATTTACTATCACGTTTGAAGTTATATAATGGTAACCATGAAGACATCGTTATATATTTTTCCATGACACACAGGGAATCCTTATTTATTTAAATAGGGAACATGATAATTGTGATCAATGTAAATATCACAGTCTTACCCATCACCATAATACCACGTGGTTATTAATGATACGCACGCTATCATAATATTGTGAATTGTGAAAGTAGGTAGCTTCATAATTTATCTCCTCGTACGTCGTAAGGTAATCATGAGACCTCATTGAACTTTATTGATGTAAATAACGGGAATTTTATGAATGACTTCATGTTCATAAACGTCAGATTTAATCGGCTGATATCTGATATAGATCCATAAGAAATTTTGAGGTTTACTACCAAATGAAATATAACTTTCGAATAGTTCTGTCTAGGTTATGTATGTAAAGGTTAAGCTGAAATTAATCTGGCTTTCCCCGGATTTATTGTCGATCAATGATCGTCCGGAAATAGTCCGGGTAGAGTTCTTAAACGTGCCCGGTTGTCCGGTAATGGAAATCAATTCAAAGATAAGCAAAACAATAAATAAATCCGAATGAAGCATTCCTATTGATCGGAAATCGCTTGATATAATTTATGGATAGCCTTGAGGCACTTATTTTTAAAACACACGTACGCACAGATTTCATATAGTTATTAAGATATAATGATGTTGGTGACTTATAAGAAAAATAATGAATTAAATAAGACAACTTATTCGACACTAGACCAAAGAATAAAGTTCAAGGCGAAAGAAAAAGGTTAGCATCTGGCAACAATAAAATATAATTACAAATTTATGCGATTTTGATGATACATAAATTATATATCTTTAAATATAATTATATATTCATCTGTACGAATCAAAAGCAAGCAACGATTGGCTCTAGTTTAAACAAAACCGATTATAACCAGTTATTGGAACCAAACTGTATAATATATTGGATTAAGATTATGCTGTTACGTAAAGTATAACATATTTACTTTATACATTCTTGCAAGGTTATATGTATAAGTAAATGATGCGGAGAATAAAATATATTAAAATAAATTGATTATTTTTCCAGTTTTTGAATATGTTTTTTTACGTAATAGGAATAGCAAAGGAGCTCAATAGTGCCACAATCTTTTGCCACATATTGACTCTGAGTCAAATCTCGAGTAGGATTTATAGGAGAGATTATTAGTCGGTTAGTAGGTTGTGTGTTGGGTTTTAATTAGATGTTAGTCATTAGTTAGTAGTGGACTGAGAGTTAGGCCTAGGTTAGTCCTGTTAGTGAATATACGTTTTACATACAGTAAGGGACTATTGCAACAATTTTTTTTGGTATTTATCTCTTAACTTTGAAATAAATTAATCCATGTCTTTCCTAGCACATAATATTTAAATAATCCTTATGGTTTTTAAAAATCTTTATTCCATACTATCAAAACAGATCAGAATAGATCCATATAATTTCACGAACAAAGACGACCTTTGGTTCGCCGGCGCGTGCGCACCTCACCTGTGGTCATGACATTTGGATCGACGGCAAAACGAAACACGACAAAAGCATTTACTTCGTAATCTGCCATAGGATTGGCGATCAATTGTGTTGTTAATGGATTGCTATCGTAAAATGACGTACGACGCTAGACCGGAACGAATACTTAATCACTGTGGATTTCATTTATTTGACGTCATAAGATTTTTTACTTGTAACCAGAGGACAAGCAGGGGTCGAAGTACGACATAATTAACACAATATTCCAAAGTATATACTATAGTAGGGGAGCCGAAGAGAGGATTCCGGGAGTTACTCCAGCGCGTCATATTAATGTTTTCTGCATTTCTTGTGTACATTATCTATGCGAAATTTCAAACACGTACCTGTATTATTTTTTAAAAGGGGACTACAGTTGTATTCTTCACCTATTTTTATATGTATTCTTTGACGGAAAGAAGTACCTACTACAAACTGAAACATTTCTCAACTAGTAAGTAGTATTAAACTTGGATAATATTACTATTATTATTTTTATTTAACTTTTTAGAATGTCTTCCTAAAAGTTTTAGATGTTCTATATTCCCTGGGTCCATCTTTTAAAAACATTTGCTGAATAGCTTCTATTATCATTATCCAAATGGAAGTCAATTCGTGAGGAAGAATGAAGGTTATCTAAATGTCAAATGTTTCGTTAGACAACTTTCGTTAACTCGGTCTTTTAATGAATGACGAAACTAAGTTCGTTTGATTGAACATTTGGATCAACGTGAATGGGTTGATCGCGACCTTGTATGAACACTTTGGGGCAATGTCCACCACTGCACTCCATTGGTAGTTAGTTTAACCTGAAAGTATAAATTGGACCATAGATTGACGACCACGTAGCCTAGTTGGTAGTGACCCTGCCTGCGAAGCGAGGGTCCCGGGTTCGATTCCCGGCCGGGGCAGATGTTTATGTAAAAGATAAATGTTTGTTCTCGGGTCATAGGTGTTATGATGTGTTATTTGTGTTGACCATGCCACCCGCGACTCAGGGGATCCTACTGCAGGGGTATGAGTGTGTTAGCGTTTATTTATTTAAAGATGAAGTGCTTCCAGCTATTGGCAACGAGTGCTTGTGTTGGTCCATTTATGGCCAACCTTAATTAAAATGTCAAACCCGAAAAATAGAGGTTAATCTTTAACGATCAAAGTGTTTAATTCTGACTACCATGCCACAACGGTTGCTATGCAAAAATGCCGTACAAACGAGTCCTAGGTTCAATTCCCAACGAGGTACAAATTTGAAACATAATGAGGGCTCATAAGTCATTAAGGTAATATGACCGACATGTTATTTGCGTTTTTTTCACACACAGGTTTTGTTAAAGCGTTAAAGAGAGGTGTAACAAGAAATAGGTTGCCTATTTAGTACATCTAATGATCCAATTCTTTAACTAATGTAGTAGAACGAACCTCAAAGTCATCTGGAGCTAACTAGCTGTCTGCACATAACATCACATCATCAAAATATACTTTAATAACACCTTAACCTTGCAGTTTTTGTGGACGAATGTGAAATAAATAGTGATGCGTAATGACTACGACCTTGACTACTTGATCTTTGATGTTTGTTACTCAATTGTCTACACATAAGTGTGTACTTGGGTAGGGTTGTTAACAGTGAAATAGTTTAGAAGTTGTTCCTAACTTTTCAATATCGTTACCCCAGTTACCTATGAGGAAAACTGATTTTACCTCGTCTTTAAAATGTCATGAAAATAAACAACAATACTTTTTTCTGTATTTTTTTTTTTATTTTACAATCCTCATAATTAGGTCCTTCGTTACCCCTGTAAAATGGCTGATTTACCGCTGCGGGGTAATTACCCCCACATTAGGAACCTACGGTTTAGATTATACTACAGATAATGTTACGTCCTTAATAAACAATGGAAGAAAATGTTTATCAAATTGTATGCATCTTTATCGTTTGTACGATAATTATTTGCCGTCTCGTTCGCACACAAAAGAAAAAACAGCCAGCAAGAATAACCTATCTGTTTACTTATGCATTATTGACTGCTAAGTAGTTTTATTTCTTTAGCTTAAAGGACTCGCAAAAAAATTGGACGATTCTCCTATTTCGATTGCGTTTAAATTATCACAGTACCAAATTTTCCATCTCAATATATTCTGCAATAATTAACATATACTCTTGAATAAATTAACGAAATTGCAAACGTGCCAAACTACTCTGGCGACACCCAATTGAGACACAATTGAAGCAATTGTAAATTTGCGGACTTGGGTCCCTGATAACTCCACCATTGAAATCATTCCATAATTTGACAGCCCTATAAAAAACTATATTTGCCGATGTATTAACGAAGTTGACAAAACCACGTGACAAGGAAAAATAACTAACTAATATAAAAATAACTAACTAATATAAAAAGTCATAATTTAGTACCTATTCGCTCTTTATTTCTGCGAATGCAAACTTCAAGACGACTTGTTCTTTAAATTATTTTTTTATCCTAACTGACAAAAAGCAAACGAGTCACGAAGGTTTTTTTGTCCTATTCTTGTCCTACAGCCAGTTTAGAACTAATCTAAAAAATGAATGTTAAAGGTTTTGTAAGTCCTCTTTATACATTTCTTCAAGAATGGGTTTCGGTCCATTTCTTCTTCGAGTTTGGGTAATTTCGGGTTATGTTACTAACTTATGCATTCATTAGCGACTCACCCTCGCTTCGCCTCGTTAAACCTTTTATCTGTTATTCCACGGGATTAAAACCGTTTCCCTAGATTATAGTATTGCAGATCAAGCCTCGTTATCTACAAACATGCTCAAATAGCTGTAAGGTTTTTACAGTATATCATTTTCTACAAGCTTTCTTACGCTGGCCACAAAACGCAAAGCACACAATGACGTCACATCCATAGAGCAAGGTTAAACGTGACTAGAATTCGTCAATTGCAAGCCATAACCTCCAACTTGAGGAAATTAACTCAGCCGTTCGTTTACTGCTAAATTGGGAGTCATGTCATCCTGAATATTCGCGGTGTACAGTTTTGTCCTTGTTAACCGACTTCAAAGAAAAGGAGGATCAATTCGACTGTATTTTTTT
>LGAG01000994.1:176189-188957 GCA_001278395.1 Lerema accius | reverse complement strand
ATGGATTCATCAGAGTCCGGCTGTTGACACCACCGACCATCTCTCACCACGACGGGCAGGAGCTGCGGTTCACCAACAAACAGTTGAAGGTCCCCGGAGATGACACCACTTACTGGTGCAAGGTCATCAAGCTACCGGACTTTATTACTGAAACTGTTCATCATATTATCAAGGTAACTTTTTTTGTAATAAAAATACACGTAAAACCCCATGTTAAGGTCTCCTGTGTCGTGGGTGCTATGGACAATACGTCCACGCAGACCAAAAGTAGAAATTAAGACTCATTTAAATTTCGCGCAATGCATAATACATTATGCTCCTAGTAACACGAATTTATTGTTAACTAATCACTTAGGGGTTACATTAGAAAATTAAAATGGTTAATCGTCGCGGATAAACTTATATCAGTTGATTGATACCCACACAGTTGAAAACTAAAGAATAATTTTTAGTTTAAATTAAAAGCTTTCCGTAAATAGTAAACATTTTTTTTACAGTTTCAGTCAACAAGATTAATTCTAATTTAAATTTAAAACTCTACTGGATTAAAAATAAAGTTCATTTTTGTAGTTCCAGTCAACAATAACAGTGGGGAACGAAGGCCTGGTGCATCACATGGAGCTGTTCTACTGCGACGACGACCCTCGTAAGGACATTCCTCTGTACGAGGGGAACTGTTTCTCATCCAACAGACCTGAAGCTACTAAAGTTTGTTCCAAGGTAAATTATGTAGTATTTCAACAGTTTACTTAATATTAAGCCTTTTTACTTAATCATTGTTATTTAATTTGACTATGGCAAAAGAAAGATAATTTTTTTCTGCGTGTATCTGTATATAATATGTCTATTTTTCAAACATTTTGACGCAACATACATATATTGTTCCTTAATTTGATCGTTTCAACATTACTATAATGTAGTATGTAGAACTATGGTTCTGCAATCTACTGCAGCTTTGTATTTCTCAAGCTAGAATGAAATAAAAATGTAGTTCATAAGAGTATAAGTTATATTATGTGTATCGGTGATATATACGAATTAATGAAAAAATATATATTGTCTACATAACGTCATATAAACTCAGGTGAAGGCAGCGTGGGCGATGGGTGCTCCGCCCTTCACGTACCCGCCGGAGGCCGGCCTGCCGCTCGGCGGACCGCGGGCCAACAAGTACGTCATGCTTGAAGTGCACTATAACAATCCTGAGATGAAAACTGGTGAGACAATTAACTATTTCATTGTACAGATTAGTTGGTACAACTTTTACTATAAACGAAGGAGGGCTTCTAATAATATAATGTGATTACCGTTTTCAATATATTTGGAAAATATTTTTTTTGTAAATTTTTGTTAGATTTTGTAAGAAAGTGAAAATTTTTCTTCAACTAAAAAAACATTATAGTCACATGAAAGGAGGATTAATTTTTGACTAATTGTGCGAGAAAGTGATTTTTCAACTAAAAAAAATATTTATAGTTACATGATGAGAAATTATTATTTGCCTATTTATTCTTGCTCTAAAAAAGACTCAAATCTCCTTTCAACTTTAACTAAGCCTTCTCGTATTTCTACGCTGAGCGCGCATGACACATATTATTATTAAGGGCCGATTTCACCAACAAAGAATAAGTCTTATATCAAGGATAAGTCTATTATTTACTATTACAAAAACAGATTTATCCTTGATATAACACTTATTCTTAGTCGGTAAAATCGGCCCTAAGTATCAGTAGTATAAAATATGGATGTAAAGTATGTTACGTTGGTGTCAGACTGGGTGGACAGCTCGGGTCTGTCGCTGCAGGTGTCCAGCGAGCGCCGAGCTCACGACGCGGCCATCCTGGAGCTGGGGCTGGAGTACTCCGACAAGATGGCCGTGCCCGCCGCGCGCCGCGCCTTCCCGCTCGCCGCGCACTGTGTGCCGCAGTGTACCGGCGTGGTGAGGGACACTACTTTGTAACTTACCAAACGAAAGCGGAAAAATCGCTTAACGATACTAGCCGGATCAAAGTTTGATCATCAAACAAACAGACAGACAAAAAATAAAAATATTTTGGTATATGTACGGTGTATACATAACTTTGCATTTAGTAAAAAGAGGCTATTTTTACAAGCTTTTATTTAGTTACACCTGTCCCGGTGTTCGTAATCAAATCTTGCAAGCTAAATTTCACCCACTGTCCCGGTGTCCGATTGAGCTAAAATTTTACACACTGGTCCAGTCCTGATGACAATGCATGTTTATAATAAGCATCATGTGATACTGCCTCCCGGATTGGCTCCGGAAGATTGAACTCCTCAACGGTTAACAGTAGGGACTTGAAATTTTGCACTTTTTTACTTTTTGGTTCTTATTAACAAGTAATAAAAGCTTGTTTAAAAAATATATATTTACTTTTTAACTTTACAAACAAACATTTCAATTTTATTTAGTTGTATCTAGATAGATATTGTTCTTAGAGCAATATGACGGTAGATTACTCAAGTCCTCTCAAGTATACTAACACTATATCCTCAGGGTCTTCCGTCACGTGGTATCATAGTGTTCGGCAGTCAGCTGCACACCCACCTGACGGGCGCGGCGGTGTGGACGAGACACTCCCGACGCGGCGTCGAGCTCCCACTACTGAACAAGGACCTGCATTACTCCACACACTTCCAGGAGATCAGGATCCTACACCGACCTGTCACTGTGCTCCCGGTAAGAGATTGTTCAAGTATGACGTCACGCGATTTGGGGATGGGGTCTTGTACATTACAATGATGTGTTACTTAGGGGGAAGAAGATCGAACAACGCGTTTACGTAACATTTTATTTTTATTACAAAAAAAATAGAGAGATTTTTTTTTACATAAAAATAATCATTTGGGTGCATAGATCAAAGTAATGTATCAAGATATTTAACTGTTACGTAAATTTTAAAAAGGGGGGTAAGTTACCGAAAAATTATACGGCGCGTTACATGGGGAGGAGGGAGTGTCGAAAATCTTAAAAAATTGCGATATGCAATACTTGAACGATCCCTTAAGAGTTTATTCATGAAGCATGTTATTTTAAACCCTTTTTGAAAAGAATAGGTGTAAGTTTAAGATTTGGCCTATTATTATAGTCTAGTTTACTTGACAAAAGTGTTGTTGCGAAATTTTGAAAAATTCAGAAACAAAAGACGCACACACACGCTTCACACGGGAAGNNNGGGGGGGGATATGAGAAGACTAGAAATAAAACTAATCGTATTCCCAGGGAGACTACCTCCAAACAACCTGCGTATACAACACGGCGGACAAGGTGAACGCGACGGTCGGCGGCCACGCCATCACGGACGAGATGTGCGTCAACTACCTGCACTACTACCCCGCCACCGACCTCGAGGTCTGCAAGAGTGCCGTCTCCAACCTCGCCTTGGAGAACTACTTTAAATTCGAACGAGAGTACGTATTTACCACGAAAAAATTATATAGGCTGAGGCTTCGGAACAAATGAGCGTAAAAAAAATTAAGTACTTGTCAAATGATAACGTTTGAGTACATTGCTCGACAGGCCGTCCTCTGTAACATACGTCAAATTATTAAAAAAAAGACTTCATTTTTTTATTCTGAAGTCGATAAAGTGCAGTGGTCAACATGCCAGACTACTGTTCAATTTATTTACCTGTTGGGAAATTCCTCCCCTTAATACTTTCTTCAAGGCAATACCACCTGCCTACAATGTCATCAAATATTAGTTCATAGCAATTTTGTCTTTATCATAAGGGCGTACAGAGCCTGTGCTGTGTACATTATATCGAGTTGAAGCGAGCGATAATTTTATTATATAACCAATCAAGACATATGAGGTACGGTACAAGTGTTAGTTTGCTACTCATTACTTTCTCATGGGACCCCGAATAGGGGTGTTCCTAGGGGTCCCGATATGTCCTAAGACGTCTTTAGTTCATATTATTTCCAGATGGGATAACATGTCCATATCGTACGAGTCTCCGCCGCGGGCCAACTACCTAGCTATTAAGCCGTGGACAGCGCTGCGGGCCGCCGCGCTACACACTCTATACACCGAGTCACCTATATCCATGCAGTGTAACAAATCCGACGGCACTCGCTTCCAGGTACACGAATCCATAGAGTAATAAAAGAAAAAAAGAAAAAAAGTAATGGCGCTAAAAGAAAGGAAAATCATACCAAAAATACAATCTACAATTTCCCCACAGAAGGAATCCAGGCTATTTTCATATTTGTTTATTTATTTGTCGATAAAATATCCTGTGATATATTTATTGTACATTTGATTAATCATTGACCGTTTTATGTATTTTTTTTCAGGGTGATTGGGAAGGATTGCCGATCCCAAAAATAGAAGTACCGTTACCAAAAGAAAAAAGAATTTGTCCGCATCACTTTAATGAATTATCGAACGAATAGAATACTCAGTGGTTTTAATGTTGAATCTCCTAATAAAGTTTATGAAAAAATATTATATCAAACATTGTCTTCTGTAAAATAAGTATCTTAGCATGTAACGGTAATAACTTCGTTATTATTAATATCTACATAACATTGTATAAACGTTTATTCTGTAGTAATACTAATAAAATTGTGATTAGATTTAAAATTTAATATATTAAGCTAAGTATACTGTAATAAATTTGCAGAATCTCTTCCTTCGTTTATTTTTTTATTCAATCACAGTTTCGTTGTAATTTCAATATCTAAATCTGTTTATGTATCATTACGAAGTATGTGACGCCACCATATTGGGAAACAGGGAAATTAATATTTTGGGATTTTTCTAGATTTTTGACACAAAAAATAATAAGGAATGTACGGCATGAGACCTGAGCCTATAGCCCACTACAGCCAAGTGCCATTTCCTTCGAACGCTCACGCCTAACGCTATCTAAAAATGACATTAGGCGCGGAAAAAAAATGGCGTCGTTTATGTCATTCCCATACATTTTTAGCTAGCGTTAGGCGCGAGTGTTCGAAGGAAAGAGCATTTGGCAAGAGGGGCTGGTCATTACTCTGATTTATGGGCTGGTCACATTCCTAAGTTCCTGTAATGTTCACGTTCACTAAAACATATGCAATGTGCTTGAAACTGAGGATAATGTTTATTCTATTACCTCAGTAACAAAAGTACTTTAGAATTTTGAGTACTTTTTTTCATAATTAAAATAAAAAATTATTATAACGATAAATAAATATAAAATGTTTGGTAGTCTATGCAAATCACATAACAGTATGTGTTCGTAAGTCTGTGACAGTAAAGTACTCTGTAACTTCAGACAAGCCAACTTTTTTATTATTTTAGTAGGGATGTACGATTATGTATGACATCCGATATCTAGGTTCAAAATCGATTGTTACTGATTGATCTAAAAGGTCAAAGGAGAATACAACAGCATTGTTGCGATATAATATTTTTGGCCGTATATTTGAATTTGGACTTTAAAAAAATCCGGATCCATCAATAATATATCATTTGCTGTATTTATTGTTTTATGTATAATCTGGTTTCCTCATAAAGTCTGGTCTACTAATAATTTATTAGTAATAGTATAAAATTTGAGGTTTTTGAATTGATATAAAAAAACCGCTTAATCTTTGTTGGCGACTATAATAAAAGAAATCGATACATGCAAATGAAACCAGCTCGTTTGTTGTATGTAATCGGTAATGTAGTCGGTTGTGTCATCCTGTCATCCACAAACTAAACTAGGTAGTTGTCATCTTTGTGGCAGTTTGTGGGATTGGCACATCCCTACGATTCTGATTCTGGCATTTTATTTTCTTTCGTCTTGCTCATTATTTTTACAGTTTATCTTGATTCCTTATTTTGTTCCTATCAATTGGAACGATGTCTAATGATTATGGATTTAATAATGATGATTCTCCTAATAAAACAAACAATACACATCTTCAACTTCCCAGCCCCATAATAACCCGACGGAATCGCACTGCTTCTACGTAAGTTGATATTCTTTCACCGGTTTACAGTAATTTAAATATCGGCAGTGTACTGAATACGTTATAATAATTGTAGATCTGAACGGGCTCTTGGAAATCCATTGGAGAACGGCAAAATTAAGTCTTTCTGTCGGGAAAAGGGACATGGATTTGTGACACCCGATAAAGGAGGCGAAGATATTTTTGTCCATATCTCTGAGTGAGTACTTGAAGTTTTTGTTTTATTTTTGATTGTGTGATGTACGTTACTGTATGTTAAATAACGCGGCAAGGTCAATAGCGTCCGAGATAAATTGAGTTAATATGTTCTTTTATATTCCTGAATACTGAACATTGAACAATATGAATGTTTACAATATTTTTGTGCAACCTTGAACATTATAATGCTTATTACACTTATTGAATCATCATAACAGATTAGTGCCGAATTTATTTATAAAGCCAATATGGAACTCATACTATTTGAAGCTATTGTTTTTTGTCTTTTACCATATGTAATTGACTTGATGATTAATGAATCATTGAGTAAAAATTAATGTAATTTAATTTAATTTCAGCATTGAAGGAGAGTATGTTCCGTTACCTGGTGATGCTGTTATTTACCGACTCTGTCCAATTCCTCCCAAGTTTGAAAAGTATCAAGCTGTCCATGTACGTATCATTCACCTCACTCCGGCCAAACACCACAAATGGGATGAACCTCCGCTGTAAATATGAAGCCTAATGACAAGTCAAATGATTTTACCTACTGTTAAGTTTTCAGTATTTTTTGCGAATACCCCTTGATGTCCACTCTTATCTATACATATACATAACTACTGTACTAAGTCATTATTTGATCTGAATCCTGCGAATGACCAGTAATTTTTAAACAGGTATAGTCTATCTTAGTTCATTCACTTTTTATCTCTATCTTTTTAATTGCAATTATTGGACTGGCTTAAGGCCATGTGTGATTTGTTTTTATAAGTATTATGTAAGGAGTACAACTATATGTCTAATCTTTTTCTCATAATAACACATGATTTAGTCATCAATCTTCAAGTTAAGTTTTAAAGACATTTGAGACATCAATCTTAAATATATAAAAGGGACATTCTCTTCACTGTGTATCAAATTGTTCAATATACTTACTGATAAAAAAAAATCTATGATGAATTATCAAAAAAATATCTGATCCTTTGAACATTCAAAGGAAATTAATGTTCCAGTAGAAAATACTCTCTTGTTGATCAAAGATTGTATGTTTGTGGCACAAGGAAGTAAATAAGTCCTTATATATTTTATGAAGTTAGTGCAGCAACCTTCTTTACACTGGATGTTTATCGTAGAAGAGTGAAATCCCTTCTTATTCAAGGCAGAATTTCTTGTGTTTCTGCAACCGGGTTGGACGAACAGCATAATTATACCTTAAATTCAGTATTTGAAGTAAGAAGCCAACATGTGGTGCTAAATTTTCGAAAGGTTTACCATCTTTTAAGATTTTGATATCAAACATAACAGTGAATGGTTATGGCTTCTTGCATATATCTAGCTTTACAATATTTAAGTATTGTCCAAGTATTGGCCTAAGAAAATAACACCAAGTTTTTTACATAGTATAATGATATAACCAACATTCTTGACTGTATCATTGCACAATTCTATTTTTTAAGATGTTTTAAAACTATGTGTGTTGCCACATTTTAAATTATTTATTTTCCAAGAGTTTTATATATTGAAACTTGCATTTAATAAAGAATGGATTATATTATTTTCGCAGTATACAGTAAACTTTCTGATTCTTTGTTTAGAATTGCACAAAGATGTATGTAATATTTTGTGGGAAATGTTTGCTTTCTTTTATTGCATTTCAAATGTATTTACTATGCAGAAAATAATCATTCCCAACAGCAATTATATTGAGAATTTAATGGTTGTTTGAAAGTGAGAAAAGTAGGGTAACTTCAATAAATGTGTACATGTGATGTATGTAATAGAGATGGGAAAATATTATCAAAATTCCAAATTAATAAAAAAAACCATAGATAGTGTTTTAATAGTAGTATTTTAATCATCACTATACATTATAATTGAGCTGATAAAGCTCAATTGTACACAAAACTAGGATACAAACAAGTCATATTTTGATTCAGACAGCCACAATTTTTAATGAGATAAGGCTGGCCATAAACATTTGGCTTCAAGAAGTCTGTCGACAGTTTGAAGCATTCAGTTTACACGATTGTATGAACCGAGTGCTTCAAGCTGAAACTGCAGGCATTAAGTGTTTGAAGTAATCCGCGTATGACTAGTGTAAGGTAATTTTGATAACATTTTCACCATCTACGTATTGTTTTATTTGTTCTAAGCTTACATTCGCGGGCACTGGCCTGCAATTAATTACGGTGTCGGCTAAATTATATTATGTTGCACATTAAACGTGTTAAGTGGATGTTGCCAACTATGTGTTGCCATGCTTTTCTATTATTATTTTATAGTGGTCTTAGTTAACATTATACGTATGAAATATGTATAAAATGTAATTGTAGTTTAATTTCATATCCCTTAAGATTGTTTTGAAATTCTGCTGATATAATAGGAACTAATTGTATTTTAATCTTAAAATTAATTAATTCGGCTGATAAAATGAAGAGTTAATATGAAAGAATTTATAGGCTGTCTCCCACAATGGAGATGAATTCAATGAAAAATCATTCATAGAAAAGAAGTTGTTTAGTTAAACTGTAGAAAGTACCTAAGAAATTAACATAAAATATATGTACGCTCCAAAATATGGGGTTTAAACTTGCTAATAGAGGATAAGAAGGAATCAATGTAAATTGGTTATTAGTCAGTGGCTATGAGGGGACGTCAATAAAACTGCCCATGTTAAAATATCTTTAGGTCTGAATTTAGATTGCAATTATTTTATCGAATCGAAGTGATTTGTATTACACTGCCCCAGGATTGTAATAAAATATGTCCCCTTCAATAAATACTTGAATTATCCACTTTTAATTATACATTACTTTACTCTATTTCGCTCATCCACCTTAAATCTGACAGCTTTAAAACAATAGAATGTTTAAAAGAAATAACCACTGTTACCAGCCAGTCCTACCTAATATGGATATTTTTTTAATACCTGTAACATTCGGCCATCCTACAAATAACGAGTCCCTTCGTTTATTGAAATTAATACAATCGTTAATCGTTGGATACCAATACAATAGTTATTGGAAAGTGTACAGGTTGCATCACGGTGACTGGTTCAACGGTCTCTACGACCGACGTAGTAGTCTGTGTGGCTAGCGCAGTGGTCTTTGTGACCGGCGCAGCAGACTATGACTGACGTGACAGTCTGTGTGACTAACGTGTGTTTCTGTGACCAACATGTGTCTGTGTGACCAATATAATTCTGTGTGACCAATTAGAAGATATCCATCTTTGTACTACTTATTTTTACAAAACATTATAATGATATATTTAATAGTTGCATTCCTAAAAAGCGGCGGTCATTAACTATGAATAAGCGATACCCCGTTTGGTTCACGCGTGATATCATTAACGACACGAAATATAAGTTGAAATTACACCGCGATTGGAAAATAACTAAATCCAAAGAAGCGTATACGTCGTTCTCAGAGTTGAGATCGGATTTAAAAACACGAACCGCCGTCGCTTATGATAACTATGTAGCCAATATGGAGAATAATATTAAGAACAACCCCCGTCAGTTCTGGAATCACATTTCCAGCCTTCGATCTAAGGGTGGTTTCGAACCATGTATCGAATACAAAGGTAACACAGTTATGGGAACCGAATCTGCTGCAGCTTTTGCAAACTATTTCTCCAGCGTGTTTCTGTCCGAAGCCGAACTACCCAGGCTAGACGTTGTGCAGATAGTAAATCAGAACTCGCAAAATAGGTACGTTCATATTGACAAAATAACGACAGAGGATGTAATTGTAGGGATTCGTAATCTAAAGCCCAATTCATCTGTTGGACCTGATTGCGTTCCACCTTGGTTAATTAAAGGTTGTAAGGACTACCTCATCGACCCACTGTGTCACTTATTTAATGTTGCATTGACAACGGGACAGTATCCGGCCCAGTGGAAATTGTCTCGAGTTTCTCCAATTCCGAAAAGCTCGAATAAGTGTTGAAGAATATCGACCTATAGCCATACTTTCCACCTTGGCCAAAATATTTGAACACATTGTTCACGGGAAACTTTATAGGCAGATAGAGCCGTTTCTATGTAATGAACAACATGGGTTCAGAAGGAAAAGATCTGTGAACACTAACCTTCTAACAATTGTCGACTCTATCTCCTCGACTCTTGACAAAGGTGGACAAGTGGATGTCCTTTATTTTGACTTCCGGAAGGCGTTTGATAGGGTCAACAACGACATCCTGCTCGACAAACTTAGTACACTTGGCTTGTCTCCTAGGTTGCTGAAATTTATCGCTGACTATCTGCGGGATCGACGTCAGTATGTTCGTCTTGGTCTATATGAGTCGCAACCCTATCATACGCGTTCCGGTGTTAGTCAAGGATCGATTATCGGCCCTCTTCTGTTTATTCTTATGATTAATGATCTCCCTACGGTCATCAAGCAAGCGAAATGCCTCCTTTATGCGGATGACTTAAAATTGTATCTTGAGATCAAAACAGAGGAGGACTGTTTATCTCTCCAACATGATATCGATGCGGTATTCCAATGGAGTGTTGAAAATAAAATGGAATTCAACCCATTAAAGTGTTCCGTAATGACTTTTGGGCGAATGCATAATCCAATTGAATTTAAATACAAACTGGACGGTAACATTATAAGTATCTAGGTCAAGGAATTGTAAAGATTTAGGCGTGACATTTGACAGGAAGCTAACATTCCATGATCATATTAATATTGTGGCCAGAGAGTTATATCAGCGGCTAGGCTTCGTTCTACGAAATTCAAAGGATTTTAAAAATATTGGCGTAATCAAGTTAGTATTTGGGGTCTTAGTCAGAAGCAAGCTTGAGGCGAGCGCTTGTATTTGGCATCCGCACCGGAGTACGTATGCTCTCATGCTGGAGAAGGTACAGAAAGCCTTCTTAAGATATTTATACAAGCGCTATTATAACTACTACCCATACATGTACCCAACAAAATTTCTTTTAGGTTCTCTTGGTTATAACTCGCTGGAGGTCAGGAGGTGGAGGGATCAATTAGTTATGATGAGTAAGATTTTGCGAGGAATGGTCGATGCCCCAGATTTACATACGGAACTATGTAAACTTTATGTTCCAAATAAATACCTCCGAAATAGGAAACACAAACTTTTCGCTGTTCCTACTTGTCGTACAGTGGCCCGGTCGAGGTCTCCGATACCGCGTTCCTTGTTTGCTCTCAATGCTCTCCTGGATGCTGCGCCACACTGTGATTTGTTTGCGGATGACTGGAAGACGATATTATCGGAGTGTCTGAAGTATTGTGAAGTGAATGCGTGATGTATGATTGGTAATGTTGACATTAAGCAATTTTAATTTTATTATTAGGTATTATTTATTATTGTTATTTATTTACTAATTCATTAATTGTTTATAATTCGTTAATAATTTTTTGCTATTTTATGTTATCATTTAAATTTTATTATTTAGTTTAATTTAATTTGAAATAATTTTGTTATATTTTTCTTGTTTATTTCTTTATAAGTAGTCAGTAGTTTAATTAGTGTAATTGGTGTATAACCGTACTAATTATTATTAAATAAATAAATAAATGAATAAATAGGTGACCAGTATGAGTCTGTGTGACCAACGTGAGACTGTGTGACCTACATGTGTATGTGTGACCAAATTTAGTCTATGTGACCAATATAAGTCTGTGTGACCAATATGAGTCTATGTGATCAATATGATACCGTGTGAACAATAAGAGTCTGTGTGACCGATATGAGTCTGTGACCAATATGAGTCTGTGTGACCAGTATGAGTCTGTGTGACCAACGTGAGTCTGCGTGACAAACATGTGTCTGTGTGACCACCATGAATGTGTGTCCAATGTGAAGTTGTGTGACTAATGTGAGAGTTTGTGTATGTGACCAAGGCAACAGTCTGGGTGACTAACATATTTTTGGCTACTGGGGATAGTTACAGGAGCTTACATTTTATGTTCAAAATTTCAAGCCAAATTATTTCTCAAATTATTCCTGAGGTATGCCAAGCACTAATCAAAGTTTTAAAGGATTTGTTTGAAGGAAATCATTCATTCATTTATTTATGTTTAATTACTGGTATTATCAAAATTAACATCAAAATGAGTAGCAGAGCTTTGTGTAGATGATGGATTGCTCTCCATCAGATGATCAGAGTATGAGTGGTGTGAACTTGTAGGGCGATTGGTAGTTATTATATTCTGTGAAGGAGAGCTAACATAGCGATATTTGACTGAGCGCTTTTTCTTTATAATTAATCCGTCTATTTCATGTCTTAGCTCTAATCTCTCCATATCCGTGAAATCCCTCAGGGCTTTGGCCACAAGCTTTCCATAGAGGTCGCAATCATCCTCTTCAAGTTTTACTTCCTTTTTGTAAGTTAAAACATCATTCAACGTAGACAAAGTGGATTTGATTTGAGCACTAGTCTCTGCGAGCTCTGGGATTTTTGAACTGCGCCGTTTTAGGACTGGGATTGTCACTGGAGTACTATTTAATTCTTGTCCCTGTGGTGAATACAGCACTTCTGGGATATAGATATCTTCAGTACCTTGTTCTATCTGAAAGATAATAAAATATAGCATTAAAATTCTTATCTGATTCATATTTTTTTGTTTC
>LGAG01000994.1:126856-156466 GCA_001278395.1 Lerema accius | reverse complement strand
TAAACATACAATCAATTACCGTGATCTATTGCGAATTGTAACAAATCGGTGATGAAATCTTCAGTGTTTTTACTGAAATTGATAAGTATTTTAGGTACAAAAGGAAAGACTGTAAATTCTTAGTATGAACAGTATACATGCAATTGTAGGTGCAATGTGACGAAAATGATTAAATTATTAAAATTGTTATTAGGTCAGAGTCGGAGCTGTTATGGTTCCATGTCCAACATGCATAATATTAAAAAGTACCTAAATACGTACTGTGCATGCTACCATATTACACATACACACATATTAAGTGGATTACCAGATGAAACATTTAATAAAGCCTATTATCAAATATACTTATTTGAGTACATATATCTATTTGCTTATAAACTGTTTTAGTAAAGTTGCTTTATCATGATTAAAAAACTCCTTAGCACAATTTTATACTACGTCTCGTAATTATTCATAACACTTACTGAATATTACCCTAATATTTCCAGGCCTAGAAAAAAAATACTTTCGAGTAATTTTTCCTTAAAATTACAATTTAGCAGACTTAGGCCCCAAAAGGGAAGTAAATTTGAATAGGCTACATTGTAGTAAAATTACAATTAAAACTAAAAAGATTGTGTTTCATCCGACACGACGTCCTTTGTCATTGTTACGTGGTTGCCGACGAGGTTGACCACGTAACCACGTCACAAAAGCCGCGGTTACCAGACCCTGTCTCTATAGAGCAGTGGTTCCTAACCTTTTCAATATCGTTATCCCTGTGACCTATGAGGAAAACTGATTTTACCCCGTCTTTAAAATGTTATCAAAATACACAATACAAGTAATTTTATTTACGATCCTTTTAATTTGATCCTTCATTACCCCCGTAAATTAGGCGTTACCCCTGCAGGGGTAATTACCCCAGGTTAGAAACTCAGGCTATAGAGCTACCAAAACCATTACCACTGTACCTTGTTTTGAGTTCAACATCTCATAAGCTTCATTATTGCTCTGTTGAATTACCTGTAATTAAAACAACATAATTAAATTAGTTGATGGTTAAAAACGATATTAGAAAGCGTTATCTCGAATTCTTTATATGCCTACAACCTCATACAAAGATATGACAAAATTTATTTAATTTTTTTTAAGTAACATTTAATCAACCACTCATTACTTTTAGTACACAAAATACCTTTTTGCATGCACACATATGAATACTCAGAATACTACATACGTAAGACTTACGTAAATAATATTAATTAGATAGCGATAAAATGATATCTATTTATAAACAATACAGCATAAGAGATGATAATTTTAGATAACCATAGATTAAACAGTCCCTATAGGTTAGAAGTTGAATCAGGGGCAATAAATCGATCGTCCCCCNNNGTCGGCTCCCACGCAGAGCACACTAATTCCGGAAACACCACTTTACGAGCCATCTCCCGTTTGGTCGAAATGAACCAAACAGAAGGCCCATGCGGATGTTCTCGTTAATACAACGTAGTACGACACCTATTTGTATTCAGAGGCTGATAACGGGATATTTTTTGCGTATACTAAATGGATCTTTTCGGTAATAAAAAACGACAAAATGATAACTGAATTAAATTTTAAATATACCTTTACAAAGCAGATAAAATATTCAATTTAATCTCAGAATGTACCTATTGTTTTATTAATCAAATGAAACAAACTTTAATCAAAGAGTCTGATTAAAGATAAGTATTTTTTTTTTTAGAAAATTGCTTTCTGCAAGAGTTTGTTCTAATATAACGCATAACCTATCTACAAATCGTAGGTAGAAACTGACTTCACCCGAAGTTTGAATTAAAATAATTAAGTACTCATACAAACAATACAAACAAAATTAACGATGGGGAATTCGTATCAATTTCAGGAAAATTCAAAATATGCTAAGTATAGAAATTCCAATATTAAATTAAATGCATTAAATTTTCATTATTTAGACACACATTTATTTATCTACACGGTAACAATGCATTCAAATAACAATGAGAATTTCGCAAGCGAGTGGTATTTGTGGTACCGACCGTATCAACGACATTGCGAAACATAACCAACCATCCACAGAGGCATTAGGCACGTTATTGACAATTGGTCTGTCCTTGTGACTTTTCGTGATCATTAAAAAGCCACCGAACAAACTGGTCATCAAGACCCAAGGAAATTGTATCTGTAAGGTTAATAAATATCTAGTTTTGCCAATAAACAAACCCTTGGCTTTCCCATCGAAAGCTACTTCTGACCGGAGTATAACATTTGATTGACATATCGACAATTAAACAAACGGATTATACAACGGATACTAGCCGCAACCAACAAACCATTGGTTTTGTCCAATTTTTGCTTTAAATTTTTTTTTTACTATATTTAAATTCCATTTCGCGTTATGTAGGTCAGAACAAGATGTCCAACAAGGTAGCAAATGAGACAACTGGTTTTTGCAAGACCGTTGTTACTCGTCTTGACCTTTAAAGGCTACGCAGGAAGAATCATTACAATAGAGGGACTTGAGGAAGGAAGTACATTAAAAGTAAAGACGTCACTCTCAGTATCTTTAAATAACTTTTTCATTGGAATAATGAGTTCATCACTTCTAAGTCATGGTGCCTTTATTGCGATCTTAAAATTGCAGATGCTTTTGAAGCTAAACCATAGCGGTTTACTATTACATAGAAGACAACTTCTGAAAATTTATAGTATGTAATATAATTAAAGGCCTACGTCCAGCAGTGGACATTAAAAGGCTGATGGATGGATAATTAAAGTAAGTGTGAGAGTGGTCACCTGACCACGCGGCAACCCGCGGTGAATGCACGCCATATGACGGTAGTCGCGTTCACGCACTGATTACTCACCGGCTATTATCACAGTCGTTACGTAGCCGTGGCGGGCGTGAGGAAACGCTGCAAATTATGCGGAACACACCGCGACCGGCCTATAACGGTTGTATGCAACGTGAAACGTTGCAAGAAATCATGAAGCCAATGCCAAACAGTAACCCTTCAATAATCCAAAGTTAAGATTGAGGCTTCATAGTTTGGAAAGTTGGAAGATACGGCGAAACAAGCAAGAAGCTCCCTCGATGAAAGAAACAAGTTTGAAGTTAATGAGATATACAGCACAAGGAGAAACTAAGCTTTCGTAAAATAAACCTGAGACAAACAGAACACCATCCGTAACCTGCTCAGCAAGCCTTGTAGCAGGTTACTTTGAATAACCTTGCTTATTAGATGAAGTCCATATGGAGTAATGTAAACTGAATCAGTCGTTATTGTTCTTCAGCTGCAATAAGTATAACAAATTTCATATAACGATGAAGTTTTGCTTAGAACACATAGAAGTGCCTCATAGGTCCGATCCACATGAGTAATTGTTATTGAGAAATTACAACTACAGATATTACTGGGATAAGCTGTGCATAAGCTAAAAGCCCTAACAAGACGTCAGAACACTCGGAACTGTCGGAAGAGGATATGCCAGCGCGGTAGCTACAACGGTTTCCCTTTTGGCAGCTATTACACACTACAATTAACATCATTCAGCAGGCCGATAGCTAATGAGAAGTCACTACACAGTTTAATATGACTGCCGGTTTCATCTTAAAGCTTTGGTATTTTCACGATGTATTCCTCTTCAGAAACTTTTTCTTATTTTAATAAGTAATCGGGCCGCAGGCCTGATGTGGAAAAAAAAATTATGGTTTAAATAGACAGCATTTTATACATAAAACATAGTTAATATCGTAACCACGAACACTGCGATATAATGCATTATCTACGTCGCGTCACGCCAGGGCATACTAGTAGGCGTTTCTAGCGTGGGAATAGAAAGGCCATAGTCGTACATGGTTGTTTCAAACGAGAAACATGTAGAACGTTAAGCTTACAATTACAAACAAATGAACGATATCATTACTTTTTTTTTCTTCGTTGGCTGTTCGAGCTATTAAATGTTGTTTATTGTGATACTGTAAATTAAATCGATAAAATTCGAAGAAGTTATTTTTCAGCCATGACACTCAGTATGTTACAGTCATGTGCAACGAATGAAAAAAAATACTAAAATCTAAAATTAAATATAGAACGCCAATAAGTTTAGTTCATTACTCATTATTATCTTTAAGGCAATACAGCAGTTTTCTTAAAAGGAAAAGACATGTTACATAGTGGGTTCAAACAAAACAGATAAGGCAAAAGGAACCGAACCCAAAACATTATCATGCGATTTACTCATTGGAAACACCTAATGTATTAATCAAAGCGATCAACAATTATAGTTGTAAATATTGTTGATTGAAGATTGTTCATTAATTTATGTAACACTTTATTTCGCGTAACGTACGCGTAATCTTACAATTGGCACTTAAAAAGAACTTGTTAATACAAAGCATCAATTCCAGTCGATGAAAATACAGTTACGGGCTTACACGTTAGTTGTAATATTCAATGTAATTTTTTAAACCACGGCGTTCTTTTATTAGTGCTAGCAAAGGTTGCAACTTCGCAACGTAGCACCTAAACCCTAGGTTCCGAACCTGGGGTTAATCAGTTTTCCTCATAGGCCACAGGGGTAACGATATTAAAAGGTTAGGAACCACTGACCTAAACGATTGAACCGAATTTGACTTAATTTTCTTTTTATTGGAATCGTGTATTCTTATTTATGATGAAGATTATCTGTTCAGCTGTTACAAGCAAGACCTTTTTTAACCTTTTTCAAATAATATAATATTGCTGATTAGTGGTAATTTAGTGACCAGTATCTTCAATGATTTTAAATGTATTTTTTCCTGTTAGTTACAATTTTCTTGTTTTTTCTCTAAATAGGATAGCTTTATCATATTAAACAGTCAAAATAATTTTTGTTATCATTACTAGACATCGTCATCATTAGTCATCGAGTATGAATGGTCGTAATAAGTTGCGATTATCTATTGTGAATAATAGTTACGAATCAATAATAAAACGTTTCGTAGATGCCACGAGTTTTTTAAATGGCAGTAATCCATCTCAAATTACCCATAGTTGTCATTTACTGATACGCATAATGGTAGTAATGATGGTAGGGAATGAACGATATAGAGGCTCGTGATGGTAAAAGATATTTTATTTAAATCGAGTGAACATTAAAACATAACGGAAGTTGGATGTACACGAGGCAGTGGTGTGGGCGGAAACCGGCAATCGCGAACGGTTCACTGAGGCACCGACCTACTCTCGCCACCAACTAGTTGGTACACTACGTACGTACCTACTTATATTAGCACCAAGTAATAGTTTGATAAAAAATTGCTTAGCGCATAAGTTAATTTAAACTGTGTTACCAAGAACAGGATTTTGTTTACTTATTGCTCCTACTTTTGATTACCTGGCTGGTTCAATTCTGTGAAACGCACCAATATTAACCAATGGGTTTAGGATTTTTTTTGTATTATGCGCTAAGCTCCTTTTCACTTCCTTAATAAATAATCTGTATGTAAGCTTACCAGCGTATTGACGACGAATATTTCCAAATTATGTTGTTACTTAAGGTTCACTAAACACAGGTAATCGAATACGAATGAAGTGGACGCCACGATAAGAGCTATCCAAAGTGTCGAGTCTTCACAACAATCATTATCTTTTGTTATTAGATAAGACCTGGATAACTTCGTTTATCAGTTTATCGACAACATAGCGCTAGCCTATCGTAATTTATCATTGGTTTCAGCAAACCCACGCTATTTCACGGAAACTACGAGAATCAACGACAAAGGAAACCTCACAATGCCAGATCAAAGTCGGTTCCTAGAAATAATGTAATCCATTGAAGAATACGAACTAAGAAATTTCTTGTATTGTATTGGTAGTACTGTAAAATGATTTTTGGTGTTTTTTTAAAGTTACAATATGGAGTATGCATCAATATTATTCAGTACAATGCTTTGTGATTTGTAATCTGCAGAACATTCTGAAACCAATGCCATCTCAATCTTAATATTTATAAAAAAAAAATATCAAATTGATATGAAATTGACTAATAATAAAAAAATAAATTTTATAATTTTACTTTACATAATTTAGCCTTATGTACTTAAATGTGGATTCTACATAGATAAGATAACCATGATAAATTGATGACTAATGACCATGATGGAGTACCACATTGCACATCTGTTACAATTTTTGTGTATGCAGATGATGCATGGTGAAGTGACGTAATAGTGAAGTTTGAGACGCTCCACCTATGTAAACAAACCTTATAACAGACATCATGGTTTCTTTAAGTTCCAGATGGTGACATGACAACATTATGTGCCTACAAACTAAAAAAAATATTAACAACTATGACTAAGTTAGTAGTGGTTTTGGATGCTAAATGAATGAGACATCTTGACACCAATTGCCTGTGTTTATATGTTATAGGTATTCCTCGCTATACAAGGAAAACTAGTGTAAAAATGTATGTAATTTTGTGATGACAATCTGGTATTTCCACTCTACTTTTTATGTAATATCAAATTGTCTTAACATAAGGTAACCTAATTATTAGGTTTATCAAACACTTGTAACACTTTTGTTGTTAATTGTATTCCATTAATAAATGAATGATTAAGAATTGAGTTTTTCAAATTCAGTGAGACATTTACCAGTGTATTATTATTTACCAGTATTTATTTAGTGAGACAGTATGTAATGTATGTATGTACTCCTTTAACATCAAGTATAAACTTGGTTTTTGGCTTTTGGCGTTATATTTACAGTTACCCTAATATTATGATAAGTATAAACTACTGTAATAAACCTGCCTACTCATAATTATGAATGTCAAGGTTTATGTTTCCTTCCTTCCACAGATAAACAGTGTAGAAAGGCCAGAAATAGGCCATAGGAAAATTTTTATCCCCATTACAAATTTCTCTGATGTTAACACATATATTGATGAATCAGAGATCAATGGCTGAACGGATTTAAATGAATCTAGGCATTTAGATGGGTCAAGTCTAGATTTATAGCACTACCCTGGAAACAGGTTTCCTTGGGATGTAACTATAATTTCTAAAAAAAAAATTCACGCGGGAAAAGCAGCGTACGGAGTCTAGGAGGACATAATAATTAAATACCTGAAACTTCTCGAACTGCTCGCGCTCTGCGTCCAAACTATTCTTCTTCAATTGGAGCACCCGGGGTAAAGATAATGACGCCATAGGATTTATAGAAACACTACAAGATTTAAAATCAAGGATTGAAGGATAATAAGGTACTTTTGGTGGAAGTGTACTAAATAAATTTCGCTAAAACGAACTTAATTATGGATAAAAAGTCCTTGTTTTGTTACGAAACTACACTATACGAGAATCAACATAAGTTTGTTACAATGAAGGTTTTATAATACTACGCTGAAAAAACAATGTTACTATTACAAACTGAGGTATTGATCTGAGTTAATAATATTGGAATAGCGTACGTAATTTAAATAAAAAATCAAAACAGCAGAAACAGAAAACACACAGTAGTTTACACTTCACAACTTCACAGCACCCACAGACTAGGATGACAGCACCGCACAGAGCACTGTATGACAGAACTTTAGAAGCTCGCAGTTTAATACCACAGAATGTTTTAACCACACCTAACAGATTATCGTTAGCATTAGCACTGATACTACTGATAGTGATGACTGACTGAATGAGTTAATTAATGAATTATTACTCTGTGGTGATTCATCAGTATCAGTAAATGTCGTGTTGATAAAATTAAATGTCAGTCAGACAAAAATGAACTGACACTGACAATTTTTTGTGGAATCTTTGAATGTGCTAAAATGTGCTTTGAATTGAATTTGATTGTTGATTTTGTTAGGTTCTTTCGTAAATTCGTATTTTCTGTGTCCGTTCAAGATTCCGGCATTTTTTTGTGAGCTTCATATTGGTTATACTTTCAGCGAGTGTAATTAGTAACTTACTTTCTCGTATATAAACTGTCAGCAATGGAATTTCTGGAATATAACGATGTGCAGGCTGAAATTAAGGGTGCTATGGTAGTTTCATAATTTTAATTGTTTCTTTGTTTGTAATTCGTACAAGAGGCCTTTTTTATTATTACTGTTTATTCCAGGTGCCAGGAAGATTGAAAATGACGGATCAAAATATTGTATTTAAAAATAGTAAGACCGGCAAGGTAGAACAGATTTCGGCGAATGACATAGACCTAGTAAACTTTCAAAAATTCATTGGGTCTTGGGGCTTGAGGATATTTCTAAAGAATGGCACGTTGCATAGATACGGAGGATTCAAGGATGGTGTAAGTTATACCACTAACATGAGCTTTTTTACTACTAAAACTACAATATTAATGTAACTGAACATAACACATGTTTCCCATTATAATGAAGGTTAAGATGAAGTCTTCAACAAATACTCAAGTATACAACACAATGTATATATAGAATGGTGTTATCAACACATTAGTAAATAATTAAATGACACTAAAGTTACAACATATTGTGAAACTTAAAAATTGGTGTGAACTCTTCTCATGCTACTGAAATCTAAGTGAAATGTAAGACTTATTTTTTTATGACACTAGCTAACATTTTATAAACAGTTTATGCTATGTTATAGCAAATTGTTACTTTTGCCCATGGACAGTCACATAAAATGTTTATATAGACATTGCAGGTTAGAATGGTAGGCAGTAACATGCATTACAATGGTACCTAATCAAAACAATTGTTTCATCTTAGTAACTCTCGGCTCACTTAACAAAAGTCTATACTATGAAAACTTAAATTAAACAACATACTATTTTTGGCTTGTCATATATAAATACATCAAACAGAATTTGTAAAAATGATTTAAGTCAGTTTAGGTGGTATGTTGGTACCTACCTATTGCTAGTTAAGCATAAAAAAATATTTGATTTGGTAACTTGGTCCCTTTTTCATCTATATCACTAGGCTGGAATTATTTTAAGGAATAAACTTCTTTCATTACATTGGTACGCTTGATCTTGTTAACATTATTTCATTTAACCGTCAATGTCACCAATTGTTCCAGGAACAAGAAAAGGTGGCAAAATTCTTCAAATCAAACTATCATAAAGATATGCTGGAGAAAGAGCTCTCCCTAAAGGGGTGGAACTGGGGCACAGCTAAATTTAATGGAGCAGTACTTAGTTTCAATGTTGGCTCTAATACTGCTTTTGAAATTCCCTTACATTATGTATCTCAATGCAATACTGGCAAGAATGAAGTCACACTTGAGTTCCACCAGGTAATAATGTATTTTTTAATACCACAGACCACAGATATTAAACATTATAATTCGGTTGAAATATTAATAAAAAAAACATTTATTTTGTCAATTTCAGTAGAATATACAGTAAGAAATAAAATAAAAGAGAACACTAAATATTAAACAGATCTTAACATCATTAAAAACGTCCTTTTTACGAATAATAAATTGATCCATTACATTGCATGTTTGCCTTGCGAACTTAAACGCAATCACAAGGACTATTCAATTCCAGAATGATGATACTCCAGTATCGCTGATGGAGATGCGGTTCCACATACCAACGAACGAGCTGGCCGGCGACATGGACGCGGTGGAGGCCTTCCACCAGCAGGTCATGAACAAGGCCAGCGTTATCTCCGTGTCCGGCGACGCTATTGCTATCTTCCGTGAACTGCAATGTCTTACGCCTCGGTAAACCTTTCTAATATTCTTTGTATCATCATGATCATCATCATCACGCGTCTCCTCTCACAGTTTGAGGGGAACAGGCCATAGTCCACCACTCTGCCCAAGTGTGGATTGGCAGACTTCACACACCTTTGAGAATTTTATGGAGAACTCTCAGGTGTGCAGGGTATTGACTAATGCCGCAAGAATGGAACAATTTTCTCTATCCTAAGCTACTTGTCGTCAGTTTAAGACTAAGTCATTCCTGGTCTGATGGCTACATCTCTTCAGTGATTCTTGAAACAAAAGAAATAATGAATCCAATTAAAGTATTTTAGTGTTCTCACTCCAAGCGCACTTATGTGATATCTCTGGTATAAAATATCATTGATCATAATTTTTTTTTTACAGTGGTCGTTACGACATCAAAGTGTTCCAGACATTCTTCCAACTTCATGGTAAAACTTTCGATTACAAGATCCCCATGTCAACGGTACTACGTCTGTTCTTACTACCCCATAAGGACACCAGGCAGATGTTTTTCGTGGTCTCCTTGGACCCGCCCATCAAACAGGGTCAAACCAGATATCATTACTTGGTGTTACTGTTTGGTATTGAAGAAGAAACTAGCTTGGAACTACCGTTTACTGAGTGAGTACTTTTGTTGGGTATGAGTGTAAATTTTACACAAATATAGTTCTAATTAAAAAAAAATTTGGAAAAATATCATTTGGTTATCATATAAGCTTCTATGCCAAATTAACTAATTTGTTTTGTACTGTACACAGATTTTAGTGCATTATTTTAACTAATATTGCTGTGTGCAATCTTTTGATATTCTTTGTATTTATTTCAATTGTTAACTATGCTATTGCGAAATGTATACATAGTATTAATAATATGGATTGAACAATAATAAAGCACAACAGACATTGTCACATTATTTTTTAATTAAACGCTAATATAATAATAAGTGTATAATTATGCCACATCAGGAGAATAACTGTCCTATTATTTCGTTAGTTATTACCTAATGTTTAAATAAAAAATTGCAGAGAGGAGTTAAAAGAGAAATATGAAGATAAAATAAGTAAAGAACTCTCCGGTCCTACATATGAGGTGCTGTCCAAAATAATGAAAGTCATTATAAACAGAAGGGTCATAGGACCAGGTGATTTTAAGGGGTAAGTCTAATTTTTAATTTATAAGTAAAAATATTGATTATTGGTAATAGTTAATAAGTAACAGGTAAATGTTTGTTATTTTTTCAAATTATAGTTTGTATTATGCTGTATTAGTATTTATGTTGCAAGAGTATGAGCATATAAAAGCATTATAAAAAATGCTAATAGAAATTATTATCATTTTATGAACTAAAAATTATTCGTATGATAAATCCTACTATCCTACTAATATTATAAATGTGAAAGTTTGTAAGGATGTTTGGATATTTGGATGTTTGGATATTTGGATGTTTGGATGTTTGGATGTTTGGATGTTTGTCCCTTCTTCACGCTCTAACCGTTGAACGGATTAAGCTGAAACTTGGTACACAGATAGGTTGCATCCAGGAATAGGACATAGGATACATTTTATCCCGACTATAGGTTCCCTTGGGATAAAATCAATATTTTGTTTATCGACTTTTGCGCGGGCGGAGCCGCGGGCATCGTCTAGTGGCTAATAAATGAAAGGGATTAATTAGCGCATTTAACTACTGTATAATGACTTTGCTTTCATTTCACATTTTTTAGCACTTGTCTCTTATCAACAGTCGCCTTTTAGTATAAGATGTTATTGCTAGTAAACTTATCGTAAATAGAGATACAAATAATAATAATAAGATAATTTCTAAAATAATTTCTAAGTACAAAATAAACAATAGTGAAATGAAAGGAAAATAAAAATAAAAAACAAAATACAAACATATTGTAATGCAGTCACCACAAGACGCCGGCGATAGCGTGCTCGTACAAGGCGGCGGCGGGCTACCTGTACCCGCTGGAGAAGGGCTTCATCTACGTGCACAAGCCGCCCGTACACATCCGCTTCGAGGAGATAGCCTCCGTCAACTTCGCCAGAGGAGGCGCATCCTCTACCAAGTTAGTACGCTTCATATATGAAGTCATATTAGTTCCATTAAATCGTTCATAGCATATGCTACCTTCAAAATGTATGACAATGGCATGTGATGCTAATAATAAGACGACCCCGTAGCCTAGTTGGTAGTGACCCTGCCTGCGAAGCGAAGGGTCCCGGGTTCGATTCCCGGTCGAAGCTGATATTTATGTGACAGATAAATGATTATTCTCGGGTCATGGGTGTTAGTGATGTGTTATTTATGTTGTCCATGCCACCCGCGACACAGGGAATCCTACTGCGGGGGTATGAGTGTGTTAGCGTTAGCGTTATTAAATTTACTTAATTTTATTGTAATTACCTAATGCCATAAATGTTATTTATTTAATTTATTAAAATTATCAATATCCTTTTACATTGATTTAAATTAAATAGAAATAAAATTTACAATTAGAACACAATTTCCAACTCAGCTTACCTTAAAATTCTTCTACTATTGATTTTTGGCTCATGTTTTTCTTACAGATCATTTGATTTCGAAATCGAACTGAAGTCAGGCAGTATACATACATTCAGCAGTATAGAGAAGGGCGAGTACGCCAAATTGTTTGACTACATCACCTCCAAGAAACTACATGTCAAGAACACTGGCAAGAATGTAAGTTCATTACTACATTCATCGGTTCACACCGTTCATATTATAATAGACGTAAAATTTATGTATTTATTAAAATTAACTTACATTGTCTTAGTCGTAATGTCGTCGTAGTCGTAGTACGTCTAATTATTATCTAATTGTTAAAAATAGTAGATTATACATTATTCATAAAATAGCAGTATATTAGGTCATAACAATATTGATTACACGACAATAAATTAGTATTATTTAGTCGTATACTCAAAATTTAATTAAATTAGAATTTAATCAGTCAGTTTCTAATTCATTAAAAAAAATTACATAACAGTCGACGATTATTATTACGTAATCGTAACGTAACGTATCTCTGTAACGTGTGTGTGTGTGTGTGTGTGTGTGTAGGACAAGGCGCTGTACGACGACGACTTCGGCGACTCGGACACGGAGAAGGAGCCGGACGCGTACCTGGAGCGCGTGAAGGCGGAGGCCAAGGAGCGCGACAGCGACGACAGCGACGGCTCCGACGAGAGCACCGACGAGGACTTCAACCCCGACAAGGCGCGCGAGAGCGACGTCGCCGAGGAGTCAGTGACACACCTATACTATACATACTATAGCTGGGCTATTACAAACGTGCAGACTACGTCATCAATCATTTTCATCGTCATCTCTCGTTCACACTTATAGGTATATCGGAACTCTCACTCGAATGTGCAACCATAGTCCATCCCTTTGATGTTTTGTTTTATGACGTAGTCTGCACGTTTGTAATGGCTCTACTATAGTTATAGTCCACATTACTAGACCTCTATACAAGACTTTAAAATGCTAAATAAACGCTAAACGCTAACACACTCATACCTGCAGTAGGGTTCCCCTGGGTCGCGGGTAGCATGGACAACACAAATAACACATCACTAACATTCATGACCCGAGAACAAACATTTATCTGTGACAGAAATAATCTGCCCCAGCAGGGAACCCGGATCCCCTCGTTTCGCAGGCAGGATCACTACCAACTAGGCTAAGGGGTCGTTAATAGCAGGGGAAGGCAATGGAACATCGAACGAGTACCTTTTATTTAGAGGAACTCCATATTTATGTTATCCTTTTTTTATTTCGTACGTCATTTTTTGCAATGGTACATTTCACTGATTCCCTTTTTATGAACGTCAAATGTAAAATATAATTATGGCGAAAGCATGATGTCTGTTCTATGGAACCCAGTTAAAGTATCCCTGCTTTATAGGATCCTTTCTAATGGCGAAGAATGAACTATATACTCGTTTGATATCTCTGCTCTAGTACGACTACAGGTGAGCGCCTCACTCATTATGTCATTCAATCTTTAAAATTCTAAGAACGTGTTTTTAATATTTTACAGGTATGACACGAATCCGTCGTCATCGGAAGACTCGGACGCGTCGGGCGGCTCCGGGGACAGCAAGAAGGAGAAGAAGAAGGAAAAGAAACCTAAGAAGACCATCACTATTGTGAGTCTATCATCATGACTAATATGTTTCAGCTGAGAGACGTGTCAGGTTATTGACCTCATTACTTTTGATCAAATGCGTGCGAGTGTGTACACTATGTTGCTGGCTAATTGGTTGTGCTCACGATCTATAAAAATATTGTCTGGTCTAGCCAGGATCAATCTAGGGACCGTTTAGCATACAATGCCAATACGAATACTATATAGTTTCATCAACTTTTTTTTAAATTAATCAATATGGATAACGTAAATTATCAAACTCCCTTTTTCTTACCGTGTATTTCTGGTTTGTATATAATATTATTAAACTTGTGTCAAACAGCGAAATGAAAGCATGGTAAAGAGTTTATGTTTTGTAATGTTTAGGAAAGCTTGAACGCGGTCATATAAAAATATAAAAGCGAAAACAAAGTGTTTTCACTTCGTAATTCGGTTTGTTCAACAAGGTCTATTCGTCATTTGTACCATGATATTTGTACTATTATTATAGTTAATAAAAGTTATATTAATTAATAGTTACTTTAAGCTGTCGTACCTACAAATTGTCTAAATTTTTTTTTTCTCTTTAAAACTACTGTGTATTACTCTACTTTACAATGTTACCAATATACTTTGTGGTTACAGTCGGAAGCGCCTCGTAAGCGCAAAGATAAGACGAAGAAGCGTGAGAAGGACGTGAACGCCCCCAAGCGGCCGTCCACCGCGTTCATGTTGTGGCTCAACGAGAACAGGAAGAAGATTATAGAAGACAACCCCGGCGTCAAGATCACTGAGATCGCTAAGAAGGGCGGCGAGCTCTGGCGGGACCTCAAGGATAAGACGGTACGTGTTGCGAGACCTCAAGGATTAATCTGTATTATTAAACTATTAAACGTATATTTCACATATAAATAGTTTTATACAAATGGATGTACTAAGAGACCTCAAGGATCTGTATGTATAACCCTTACCAAGAATTAATGTTCATATTAATATAATATTTGCGAAGTTACAGTAGGTGTTGTAATTCTAACTAAAAATATTATGTGACTTTTTTATAGTTACTTAGAATTATAAATAAGTGAAATACTGGAATCTTTACAAGGTACAAAAAATAAGCCAATCATCACACAGTACATTACAGAAATCGCCTGTAAAACCATTAAACACAAATGTCATCAAATTGAAAGCTAATAAAAAATAAATCTTATTTGACAGGAGTGGGAAGAGAAAGCGGCTAAAGCAAAGGAAGAATACAACCAAGCGATGAAGAAGTACAAGGACAGCGGCGCCGCCGACGAGTTCAAACAGAAGAAGAAGCAAGCGGAGAAGGAGAAGAAGGCTTCGGAGAAGAAGAGTAAGCCGCCGGCGCCGAAGAAGGCCAAGACGACCGCCGCCACCGGACCCAGCCCGGGGAAGTTCACTAGTAAAGAGTTTGTGGAGGACGACGACAGCTCCTCTGACTCTGACAAGGAAAAAGAAAAGGAGAAGAAGAAGGACACTAAAGAGGTTTGTTAGCTTCTTTTTATTTCTTTATACTTTTTTGTGCCATTACATTATTGGAACAAAATGCGGATTTAATACTAAGAGCATTTTATGGTTTCTGCTATGTTAATGCTCATTTTTTGTTCATCTAAGACTGCACCGTATTTTATCACCTGATATGTTGTCAGGGGTTAATGTAACAATTAGTATTCTACTGTATGCTAGCAATATTGTTTTTCTTTAAAGAGAATGGGAACTGTGTTATGCAAAAGTGCAGATATGGTCTTGTTTCAAGTCGGAAATTACTTCTGTAAGAACCATATATGAGTATGTCTTTCGTTTTATTTAAAAATATTGAAAACATCAAGTTATTTTTTTAAGATACGATCAGAACCTTTATTATTCATAATTAATCATCAATACTTACTCTATTGAAATTGTTTCAGAATAAAGACACCAAGAAAGGAAAATCAAAGAGCTCTTCATCAGAGGCGGAAGCGTCCTCGGCGGACGAGAGCGGGAGCGGGAGCGGCAGCGATTAGCGGAACTACTGATCACTCGGATTATAACTATACCACGTTTTTTTCGTAGTGATTTAAAAGGTAAACAATCTTACAGAGTCTTTTTTATGTAATTATCGATTAAAAAAAAAACTAAACAATAAACAATAATTTAATGTTAAAATAAATTTCTGTATACTTCTAAATATTTTTTAAAATTCATGAAATAAATAAAAATTGTGATAAGATTGTTTACCTTTTAAATCACGACGAAAAAAAGAGGTATACCTAGTGGACTCTCAGTTTATATATAGTGTTCTTAGCTTAAATATTGCTCGTTTAAAATATGTCATTTCATTAAGTAACTCAGTTCTGATACAGTGATTAATGTGTAATTTAAAATTATATGTTAGTTTCACAGACTGCCATATGTCTGGGTATCTCTGGACTTGTCCTAGTTCAGAGACGTTTTAAATTATCACTAAATACATTACCAGATCTGTAAATGGTTATTTCGCTAAAGCTTATTTTATTTGCAACATTGAAACAAATATGTATGAGGTAAACATTCCGTAGTAATTGAAAATCGCATTGAATCAAATCAAGTTTTAGCGGAAAACCTGAGATTCAACTTTTATAGAGCAATTTTTTTTGTTCAGAGTAAACGATTATTTTTTGCGTATTTGTTCGGGAACCTTGAGAAAATTGGATTAAATACACATTTATTACAGCAGGCAGGAAAACAAATGGCAATTATCAAAATAAGAATTGTATATAGATACCAATGCTCAATTAATTAGCAACATATTACTAACAACCAAATCTTTGCATTGTGTGTCATTTTCACGGCCACGCCATTATATCTATTTTATGTTCTGCAATGTATACAGCAAAATTAGATACCTTGATTTCCTTATCCTTTTCTTATCTAGAGAACTAAATAATTGCATTAAGTTTTAAATGATACCATGTTAATTATGTACCAAGATTATAGTGTAGTGCATCTTGTACAATTTGTTCAAGTAATTAAAAAAACGTTCAAACGATACCTACTTTGTTTTCGTGTTTTACATTAAAAATAAAATAAATATTAACAATACGAAATGTGTTTAATGATATCCGTAAATTAATAAAATTGCTTGATAAATAAACTTTTTTTCGAATGTGTAAATGTTAGCGACATTTCCGCTCTAGAATCTTTACAAAAAAATGTGTCAAGTTGTAAATATTATAATAAAACAATTTAGATTAGTTATTTGTTTATACACACCGGACTCAGACCAAAAAATATATAGAACCTTCAGAGCAAAAATGTGAGGTATTTTTTTTTACATTCCGACGTATCTACGTTACAGAGAAGAGTCCGTTGATCACTGTACCGGGAGACATTTATCATTTGTTATTTACGTTACGTCTTTCCGACCACGCTTTTTGTAAAAAATAACTTTTTTTAAATAAAGCGTACCTACCAGGATTTGTTTTCCTCCCACCCGACAACTTATTAAAGTATGATGTATTTGTCTTTCATAAGTATGGGTATTGTCTATCGAGACTAGCAATTTTTATTGTAATCATGTAAGAGATTTTTTCAAATATTTATTTCGTAATATTATTCATATTGTTAATTACGAAATAAAAGCTCACATCTTACTAAAATAAATAATTTGAATTTTGTTCCGAAGATTGAGTCTATACATTTTTTGATCTGAGACGCGCATAGAAACAACAATTACAATGTTAAATCCATAAAGGGTTGGTTTCAGTTTAACTAATGTTTCTCACTGTAAGTGGTATTACGTGTCTAACAATAATAATAGTCTAAATACAATGGGAACCTGTTATCGTGTTTTATACTGATATTTCGTTAATCATTATCGAGGTTTTGAGTCAAAATATTAGTACAAAATAATGGAAATAATGGAAAGTTCCCATTGAATTTAATATTATCTAGTGTTTAAGATGATAGATTTAAAATAATAATTGTAAGTTTTTAATGATGTTTGAAATAAAATTTGTTAGTAATGTAATGCAAATAAGAAGTTTTATTTCTTATTTGGGGTTTCTTTAATAGAAATCTATAATTGTTTAAATAATAAATATACCTAGACTGCTGAGATACGAACAATATTAATTTTTACAATGAAAATATTTGTTTCTTTTTACATAAAAAGCATCTTTGTGACAATATTTTTTATGACTTGTGCCCTTGTAATTATTAAATAATTTGTTTTAATAATTATTAGATAGAATTTTCAGTTTAAGCTATGTCTCTCTGTATCTATGTATGTATGTTTTGTCGATATAGACAAATCTATGGAAAAAATGTTGTCATTGTTCAGTATTTTTTTTAATAATATACAATGATTTTAAACTTGTTCTTTTTAATCTGTAGTCGCCACGGACCTTTTTTTGAACGTAACATAATTTTAATTAGATGTTGTTTTTTTCACTCATCATCATATTTTTTTTTTTCACTGAATAGTATTCACCATCTTTAAAATTATTAATTTATCCACTTTTGAAAGATTTATTTTAAAAATAGTAAAGAACAAATACAACCTCACCATTTATTACGAAAGCTACTTATTATGATTTCTAAAATTATTATGAATACTTTTTGTATTAATTTTAGTTCTCAGTTAAAATTACATTTTGCCCCTTCTGGCTATAGAAGAAAATAATTAAATCTCAAAACTAACTTTACGTCTGGTATTTATTTTTTTAATAAGTAATATACAAATGTGCATAACAATGAACGAACTCTTACATCTACTTTAAATATCAATAGACAGGGAAGAACATTACATTTGCCCGATAAACGAAATGATGTAACATGCGCCTAGTTTAGCACAATAGATGTCGGATGCAAGCTCACGCAAAAACGGTCTTTGTTTAATTGTTTATTCCCTTCCGATAAATTACGTTTCCTTCTCGTAGGCAGACAAACCCGATGTATAGTCCGTTTTTTAACTTGTTTTAGGTATTTTTAAAACTAAAACATTCATTTTCAAATCAGCTTTTGTGAATATTTAAGCATAATAATGACATTAAAGTGATAAAATCACTTGAACATTACTAAAATAGTGTGAATAACTTGGAAATGTGTGTTTTCTGTTACAAGGTTTACGTAATAACTGCGTGCTAAATAGGACACATAAAAAAAATGGACTGTACGGTATGTGCGCGTGATGCGACAAAGCCATTGCAAAGGGCGCCAAAACCCACCGCTCTCCCTTTCGTTTTTATGAAGGGCTCTCCGTGAAGTTTAATGATAACAATGGCCTATTATTAATAGGTAGGAAAGGAAGGCAATAAATGCACTTCTCGATGCAATAGCAATGTCTTAGGCCTTTTTTGTGCTACTTACAGTAACGGAATTTTAACGGTTTTCTTTTTTATATATTTTTGCATTACTTTAGTAACATCGTTTAAATTATCAGTTTTTATTTTTTATTTTAGTAGTAAATTACAATAAGCAGATAATCTAAAATCGCAAGTAGGTAGGTTACCTAGTAGGTATCTGCAAAATGCAGTAGGTAGAGATGTCTACTAAAAAATCCTAATAAGTGCGATTCATGTCATTATTATACAAATACAACAAAGAAGAATAAAATAGTAGGTTCAGCCAAGTGTAACAAGTAGCTAAAGAATCTTTTCACCGCAGTTCCGATACTAATCTTTACAATGATGTATGTATGTAGCACACAAGTCAGAATGATGGCTAAAACTATGCCCTCTCCTACATTCCTCTCCTTGTAAAGATTCCTACCAAACTGAGAAGTAGAATCGTCAGTGTCATTTTAGTATGAGCTTAAAACGTGTTGCTTCCCTAACGCTAAATAAGAGGTGAGTATGAAAATTGATGATAGATATTGCAGAAGACTAATTTCATCGTCTAAATAAGTTTTGAATGCTGATACAGTAGTGATCTGGGTACAAATCCAATGCACGACCGATTAATTGAATAATTTTAATTGGGATCGAGATTCCTTAACCTTTAATGGAAATAGCTGTCAAATAAGCTTGATGAATAGGTATATCAACGCTATTTTCAAAGACGTGGATAGACGTCTTTGGCTGTTTTCTAGAAAGGTCACTCAAACTGAGCTTTACAGAACATATTAACTAAACAAATGTCTAATCATTGGCTTCTTAAATTTCTGGGGTGTCTCCTTGCAACTGGAAAACTGGTCTAGTTTGGGCTGTATAAAAACTACATAGGAACAGGTAAATAAATGATATCTGAAGGAGACTGATATAAAGGTGTTCAATAAGTTATTTTATGAAGCAACTGACATAGTAGTTATGTTGTTTAATCGGATTAACAGATCCATTGAGTTCTAGTAAGAATCGAACCGTTATTTCGATTGAAATTTCCAATGAGAATTGATAACTATTAATAATGATCATTTCTACATTTTCTACTCGCGAATCCATTCGATAAACCGAATACACTGTGGAACAATTTAATTTGTTGACGATGCCAAACAGGGCAACGAACGGCAGACTCATTCAATGTTCACGGAGAGATTTACCTATGTGGACTTTACGTTTTCTTAGATCTCGAAATGAATACGTATCTTGACTCAGGCGTCCGATTTCTACTAGCTACGTTGTCAGAAATCCCGCTTTTGGCGGGACAACATCCCGATTGTTTTAATGAAAAATAAGGTGTTCCGTGCGGGACAGGATTTGTCCCGCTTTTGTGGGATCTTAAAACTATTTTTCGTTTTAATTATTTTTGTTTTTCTTTTTATTAAGAAAACAGTCTTAATTGTAACGTAACCTAACGACCAGATTCAAGCACTTAACGATAAAATAAAAATTCTACCTAGTTGTTCCCACAGGACTATGACAATGAGAGTGAGATCTTTCAAGAAACGCGTCTATCGCTTCATATTTGGTCGGTAATACGCTAGATTAGCCTTTAAATAACTTGTGGTGATATCGTTTAGGTAACGGTGATGAATAACGATCATTTTCCTTCAGGTAATTCGTTTACTCATAAAATTAAAATTTGTAGGTAAATACGTATTGGTACACAGGTAGCCCTAAGATTAGTACAGACAGACAGAAGTTATGCTTAGAGAGTAAGGGCCTGTTTCACAATCGTTGAGTAAAGTTCTAAGTAAGCTACTTTGAACTTATTTGCACGGTAAACCAGTAAATTGCGTTTCACAATTTCACTTTAATTAACGGATGATTGTGAAACGTATAGAGAGTTAACGGAAGGAATTACTCTCTGAGTAGCTTACTTTATAAATAATTTACTTATAGATTGTGAAACAGACCCTAAACTAACTACTTACTGTACGACGTAGCTAAAAGTTAAATTTAAAACAAGCAGCAAAAGTGATAGGAACAACATCGAATGTTCTTAGTGATATTGCTAATGACTAAGAGCTTTAAATAATCTATTTACAATAGCCTATACCCTTCCTAGATGATGTATTAGATAATGAAACACTGTAAGATAAAAAAAATCGATTAAGTATATTTATTTGGCAACTTATTTACTTTGTGCTTACTTCCAGGATACTTAACTTTTTTGTATTTATAGTTAATAGGGTGTTTAGTTCTACGAGAAAGTTCTAAGTGTTTTAAGTAATGAATAGCTTCTAACGTAATAGAATAGATGATTGCTAGTACCAGATGGTATAGTACTAGAAATTGAGTCTGGGTGAGGAACACATCACAAGAGTTGAAATAATTCGGTAAAAATGTTGTTAGAAATGTATTTTATTACAAGAACCTTAAGCACTACACCCTTAACAGTGTAGAAATAAAAACTATTTCTCAAGATGCCCTGAAATATCAAATCGTAAACAAACGCTATGTTTTATTGGCGTCCCTTTCACGCTGACGTTTGCCGCGCTTTTTACGTTTTCGAAATTAACGTTGGCGGCATTTAAAATAAGGCGCGAGGTTATTTCGTCGGCGTCTAGTAAGGGAAACCTAAAGAGGATCGGAGTCGTTTTTTGACATACTTCTTATATAAGTGTTAAAGAAATATGAACCAAAAATAATCTATAATGCATATTACGAGTTGGCTCATTGATATTTTCATATTCTTATACTTTTTTTCTTCAATTTGAAGCAAATTCATTTTTAGATGAAAATGTAAGGGAAATTTAGTCTTAGTCTAAATTACACTTTATGGCCGTACATTAGAGTGCTTTTTGGCAAAGCATTGATAAATATACGTCACGGATATACGTAGTACACGATGCTTCATTGGAATTGTGCAGTTGGCAGTAGTGAATTTATTAACCAATCACGTTCGAGGTAGATGGCGCTTCGGAGCCGACGCGAAACGACCCCAAGCTAGCTTGCTCTGGGAACATTGCTTCGAGCTCCATACATTTTCTTCTGGTTCTTTACGTCTGCAGTTTGGTTCTGTACCAGTTCAAAAAATATTTCAAAATTTTTGCCATCAGGTGAGTCTAATAATTTTTCTAAGTTTCGTACAGTGTTTTAATAAGCTTATTAGTGTTTGTTAACGTCTAATTCATTAAAATATGTTTGATTCCACGTTGGAATTCTGAGTCAAACATGGCTATAGGCATCGTCGCACTTTCCGTACTAAGCGTGGGTATGGAGAAGGACGCCCTATTTTCAATAATTAATTTCTCGGATCTTTTCCATTGAAGTAGTGAAACAGTTCTTCTACAAGTTATAGTTAAATAGTTTTGGGATTATTTGGTAATTATGTCACCAAGAGTTATTGCGTATTTTATACACAATACGTGAAAACAAAATGGCTCGTTCGACCCAAGCATAGGCCAGTGAACTCGATATATGGGGCGATAACAATTTTTGTTCAATATTACATAGTTTTGTGTTAGATTTTAGTGCATTATAACCGGATTAGTTCTGAAATGTTATTTTTAATACTAATTATCATGCCAATGGCCCGTAAATGCGTTTCCCGCCAAAACGTGTTCTTACTGTGCCATATATGAGGTGGAAAGGCACGTTAGCACTCTCGTTCGCGTCGAGCGTGGCCCGGATAACCTGTTGATAAGTTTTATTGACTTATTTTATGTTAATACTACAATATTTTCAGGAAAAAAGTTAAAATGACGGACAAGCCGAAGCGTCCCATGTCCGCGTACATGCTGTGGCTCAACAGTGCTCGGGAACAAATCAAAGCCGACAATCCTGGTCTCAAAGTCACCGAAATCGCGAAAAAGGGTGGTGAAATATGGAGAGGCATGAAAGACAAGAGTGTAAGTATTAATTAGAATCCATTTTACTTGTAATTTGCAATTTCATGTCACCTTTGTCTCTTATAATTATTTTATCGATTGAATTTAATTGTATGTACTTTTGTATCGGTGGAACAGGTTTGGGAAGAAAAGGCAGCCAAAGCAAAGGAACAATACACAAAGGACCTGGAATCATATAATGCCAACGGTGGCGGCGGCGAGGGTGGCGGCAAGAAGGCCCAGAAGCGGGGTAAGAAGGGCAAGAAAGCGGCGCCTGCTGTGAGTATACTATTTACTTTACATAATTTTCTATACATCTCATTTTGTATTCCTCGGTCCAAGTCCGTTGAAGATCTTGGATACTTATTTATGAATAAATTTGTTTTAGAAGTCCAAGAAGAAGAAGGAGGAGTCTGAGGAAGAGGAAGGCGAGGAGGAGGAGGAGGAAAGTGATTGATCTCCCGGTCTCGGTGGCATTTCTGTTCATATTGAATAATTTACTCGGACTTAATTTATTTCAAAGTAAAACGGGACTGACTTTCCAAAGTCTGTATAACATATTCTCTAATTTTTTTAATATCCAAGTATTGCAGAGGTTTAAATATTTTAATAATTTACTTTGCGCTCGATGTATATTATATTTGGGTCGACATGATGAAATTGTTGATTATTTGACAGGTGTTATTTACTACTTAATTACATTAATGTAGTATTGAATAGTAATAGGTGTATTGTAAGTGAAGTGCAGAGTTTGGAAAGTTTCACCACAGGCTAGGGTCTAGGTTACTAAGCCTCAAAAAAAATAATGTTTAAGTGTTAGCAAGTATACACTGGGGAATTGTACAGTTAGCCCTCCCTCGTTTAAGTTCGCTGTGACTTCTGGATGCTCCGTAAGATGTATGTTTGTACCTCACATGTTTTATCTAAACTGTCTGAAAACAAATCCATTCAATGGCAGTAAAAGCTGTGCTTTGAACTAAAATGCCATAGTATAGTTTACATTTAAACAATAAGATTTTCTTGTAATGTATTGATAGGTTCATAGTTTTGATCAAATTGCATACACCAAGATGTAAAATTGGAGATGATTTGTTGATGGGATTATTTTATCACACCTACCTCTTCATTGTAAATTTCAATGCTGATAACGAACCAAACTTTAAGCTAAGAGTTCACAGTGCAGGACTTGGTCTGTGCTGTGCAATTTAAATAATTTAGGAAATTGATGTGTATGTTGTATTTTTAGTTAGTTAATAGGTAGGTTTTCAATGTGATTAGTCTCTCAAATTTTACATTTGTGTTATTTTGTAAATGAGATAGCATTCCTCATGTCAATACGGATTTTACATGTTCAATAATAAAGTAATTTCATATAAAATTATATTTTTCAATTAGTCTTTTCATTTTGTTGGACCCCTATAATTTCCAATGTTTGTCAGTTTGAAACTTTAAATATACAACATATACATATATCAAAAAAGTTTTTCTTTTCTGCTCCAATTATTATTTTCATTTTCTCTTACATAAAATCTAAAATGAAAAAAAAAAATCTTTTTATTTAGATACTTGCGATTTGTCTGAGCACTAAGTGTGCCTAAATGTTTATCTAAGCCGAAGACCTAGAAAACTTAGTCTAAGTAAGCATTTTCAATAGTAAGTTACTTTTATATAAAAGTACATTTCCGGTAGGAGCAATGATGTGAAGCACAAAGAAAACCCAACTGACCTATAAAATATATTGCCTAGAATACTTCATTAGGGACGTAACTAATCAAAAATATCATTAGGTAGGAGGATTCTGTGGATTTCAATAAGTAATACTGCAATATAGTAGACTCATCAATGATTTGGGGCTCGGTAGTTTTTTATTAAATTAATCAAAACAATATTTGGGCGAGGTTTATAATCCTTATGAGGTTATAAAAGAAAAATATAATACAATGATAGTGTATATAAGAATACAATTGATTTATTAGACAAATAACTAGGTTCGAATTACATTTCTAAATTTAATAAGTAATTTATTTTCTCTGGACATTCTTTTATTCTCATGATATAAAAAGTTTTGCTGAAGTATCCGGCATCACGTATAAATACTAATTGTATTTGGCTACATTTTAGTTAATTTTTTCTACTCTTTGATTTTAGTCTTTAAAAATAATTAGATGAGATGGTCTCATTGATAGTACGAGAAAGGTAAGAAGGGAAGGGTAATTTGTGGGATTGTGGGTGATTGATTTTCACTTCATTGAATTGAAGTGTAGATGACATGACAGCAGCGAAGCGAGCGACAGATGTGCGATCAACGAAAAAGGCAGATCCTGCTGCCAAACGTACGCTTGTCATTTATGGGCGTTGCACACTTATATGGTTACAGGCTAGTTTTAACCAAGGAATAAATTAATTAACTAACACTAAACTTGAGCTTCGTTCCAATAACCGCTGATAGCTGCATAATAGAACAGACCGGGAGCACGATTATTTGATAAAAAAAGGTGCTTGTGACTTGCCATTCCATGGGCTTGCGAGACGTAAGCAAAGTAGAATTTCGTTCATTGAGCTTATCTCAAGATGAGAACCTGATAATTATGTTAACGTTGTAATAAAATAAATTATAACAAAGAATAGAAACAAGTGATTTAATGCTTTGAGTAAGGGATGACGTTTCGGCGATCTAGTTTTGAGTTGATAAGTGTGCGAGTCGATATCAATCGTCAACTATTTAATCTGTAATAATCTGTTAACGTCATAACCTTCACCATCACTGTCACTAGTAATTAAAATGTCAGTTATGACAAAATTAAATGTCAAAACATTATGAAGAAAAGTCAAAAAAATGTGTTTGTAAATTCAAGCATCGAGAACAAGAAATGGAAATTTCAAAATTTGTAAACAACTTTGAAATTATTCAAATTATGGACATATAATATTCTCATTAAATTGGTTGTAAATAACTCAGAGTGCCGATGGTATTATTCAAGAGCGGTAAAATATACGGCAATAATAGAGAATTTTGTCAATTATATTAAATTAAAATAACCGCTGGATTGAAATTAGACCTAATAGATGTCGGGAGACGGGACCGGCGGAACGGCCGCGCAGGTGGCTTTGGTAACCGGCGGCTACGATCACACCATCAAGCTATGGCAAGCGCACAGTGGCGTGTGTCTGCGGACCATGCAACACCCCGATTCGGTAACACTTCTATATCATTAACGACCATAAATATCCCACACAATGGTCCCCTTTAACGCGCTGATTATGCCCAAGAATCTTTCTTATCAGAGCTGCTGATAAGATACTTATTTATAACTAAACATCTTCCTCTTTCTTTAAAATTTTGTGTACTTCAAACTTTGTCTCGCAATTCGAGTCATAGATAGTTTTTTTATAAATCTATCCCTTGTCTTAAAGAAGTCTGGAGAGCATAGGCTTCTTCTAAGTTAGTGCGCTTTACCACCTTTGACTAAATCTCTACTTTCCATCAGGTGCGATCATAGTCCTGTACTTACTTATGTAATATATAAAAAAAGTTAAAAATTTACTATCTCAACTAATTTTATTATTCTCTTCTATTAAATTACATATTTCCTACTGGTAGAGATCCCCATTCTATCCATATCCTATCACAAAAATATTGTTATTAAAAACATGTTGATATAATTATCTTAATATTTCGCAGCAAGTAAATGGTTTAGAGATAAACCCAAGTGGTCAAATGGTGGCTGCCTGTGGGTACCAGCATATTAGAATGTATGATCTGGCCAGTGCTAATCCTGACCCTGTGTTGAACTTCGAGGGAGTCTCCAAAAATGTTTCTAGAGTTGGATTTCATGTAAGTATTAAGACTGGAGCTCATAGCACTTATCACAGTTAAGTAATTGCTATAAAATCAATCCCATCAGCTAAATCTCTCTCACCTTACCTGGTCTTTTACTATATACATTTTTAATATAATAATATCTAATTATATTATTAACTTACAGGAAAAAGGTCAATGGATGTATACAGGTGGAGAAGATTGTACAGCAAGGATATGGGATTTAAGGTGGTTATATTTTCTATAAGACATTTCATTAACTTGATAAAGAAACAGATAAAAAGATCTCTAATAAAATTAAAACAATTTTCTTTTGTTGTCAGAATTCATACTGATGGCTTTAAGCGCCCTCTGAAGCATGGCAGAGGTTAAGAAATTATGCCACTAGATGTCACTCTTATAATATAAGAATTATTATTGTACTGTATTTTCAGATGGTTTATTATTTTTATTTATTATTATTCATTTGTTTAATTCACTCATACCTGACTTCCAATAATGGTTAAGCAGTTAAGCACTGTAATTACTGCTCTAATAATGGCGCTACACACACGTAGCCCTGCATTTGATGTTATAAATTTAATGTGGAAATAAACAGTGTTTATGTATGTGTCAGGGTGGGTCGTCAGTTCCAGTGCCAGCAGATATTCCAAGTGCCGGCGCCGGTGAACGCGGTGGTGCTGCATCCTGACCAGACACAGTTGGTGGTGGGCGGCCAGAGCGGCATCATACACATGTGGGACCTGCGCACAGACCACAACGAGCAACTGGTCAGTACTCTACTCTAGCTGCCCTGTCACTTATTAATACTGTTACTGAATGTATGCTGCAAGTTCTTTTTCGGCTGACATAGTAACATGTGTGTCGTGTAATGCTTGCATGCCTTCAAACAACATCCAGTAATACATTGTTTTTTAGTAGTGAACACACATACATAAATATTCACATTAATGTCCCATGAGATCAAAAGTGAGATCAAAATTTCTTGCATAATCCAATAATTTCAAAAGTAGATATAGATTCTTTTATGTCTAAATTATTTTTCACTAATTCTACTAACAATTCTACTTTAATAAACAAGTAAGTAGTCTTGTAGCCCATGCCATCAGTCTCGACAAAGGCCCAATCCAGAACACCTCCAATAGACGGTGTGAAAAACGAAAAAAAAAGTATGGTACAGACCAAAAAACGGGTATCATCACCTACCAAAAATCAACTGTAAAACATTTTGTACATAGTTCGATCGTAAAGTCGAAAAACCAGAAATATTGTCAACCTTCGATTCATTTTTCGTCGGCAACGTATCTCTATTATATTTAACATCAGTATCTAAATATAAAGAATCCATGATTCATAAATAATGGAATTAACTTTAATCCAAATAAGTGTTAGATTTTGTCTTAAATTACATACAAATTGTCTATAAAATCAATTTTTGTTTTACAAAATATGTAAATAGACATTATAAATATAAATACAATATAATATAAAATACTAACAATACATTAAAAAAAAGGCACAATTTCTTTTTAATTAAATTAATTGCAAAAAAATGGAATTATAAATTCCTGTTTGTCAGGTGTGGGGTTCGAACCCACGCTCCCTCTCGGGAACCAGAGCTTAAATCTGGCGCCTTAGACCACTCGGCCAACCTGACTTGATAGCTTGCTGTGAAAATTCGTAATATAACATTATTTCACCACATTTATTGTAAATATTAAATGTAATAATGAGTGTAAGTATAATAAAAGATTTGAAATTATTATTATTGGTTACATCATCAGTAATGCAGAGATATTGGTAATTCTTTTGGTATGAAAAATTAAAATTATCTTTGGTAAATATTTATGTATGGCATTTAGCATAAAGTGACGTAAGTATTGTAAAGTCGCCCGAAAATAATAATATTATTACTTTATTTTTATTATTATTGGTATTCATCGATGTTGAGTCAAAGCACGTTTATGACTTTATGCTTAAATTCAATTCACATGATGACGATTCGATGACGATTTCGTGTGATAACTAGCATTATCATTAATACGAAGTGTTCATAATCTCGGTGGCTTGCGTCAATTCTGAGGATCGACAAAGTTAACCAGCTGCGCGCGAGGTCAGTAGGTGGATGGGTGACCACTAGTGGCAAAAATATCTTGAGTCTTTCCGTGCTTTGGAGGGCGCGTTACACTGTCGATCCCGGTTGTTACCGTTAGGTAAAAACAGTTAGCCATGTCGGAGGCCTTTGGGTGGCATAAAAATTTTCGACACTTGAGTTTGCACTAACCTCTCCGCCAATAAAATATGCACTGGAGCAGCGTGGTGGAGTATGCTCTAGGTCTTCTCAGTTATGAGGAGAGACCCGTGCTCAGTGATGGGGCGTTAATGTATGTATGATCTAATGGTAACTTAACCCATTCGAGTCAGCTATCAAAAGATTCAAGGTCCATAAAGTCATGATTATGCGATAGCGTCATCGTTAGGTTATAAAACATTGGTGTAAGAGAGGATATTGTCCCATCGTCCCGGTAGATCCCGGAGGCGGAGGCGTCGATCCAGGACATAGCGATCGACCCGTCGGGCCGGCTGATGGCGGCCGTCACCAACAAGGGCAGCTGCTACGTGTGGGCGCTGGGCGGCAGTCCGCCGCGCCCGGTGCCGCGCAAGCAGATCCACGCGCACGGCAAGTACGCGCTGCGCTGCAAGTTCAGCCACGACTCCACGTACGTATTGT
>LGAG01000994.1:114045-126412 GCA_001278395.1 Lerema accius | reverse complement strand
GTTTGTCTATGCGTGGCACCAAAACTACTTATTAGATTTGGACGATTATTTGTTTTAAAAAGATGTGATGTACTAGTTGTGTGAGGGCGAATGGTGTGGTAGGATGTTGGTGACGACGTCGGGCGACTGCTCGGCGCGCGTGTGGTCGACGGCGGACTGGGCGCTGCGCCGCGAGCTGCGCCACGACGCCCAGCGCTGGGTGTGGGACGCCGCCTTCACGCTCGACAGCCGGTATCTCTTCACAGGTACCTATACTACACACTACCAGAGTACAAACAGCACTTGTAGCACTGAAAATTCTTTTTTTTTTAATTCATTATTTTTTTATTACCTAAAAAGGCAAATGAGTGATTAATGCATTTATCGTCATTGAGGCTTTACTATGTTTTGTTGAATGACGTAATTTCTGGGTACAGGTTTTATTTTCTAAATTTATTTTCGCTGTATTTTTGCTGACAGTCAGGCTAACACGGTGTGGTTGCAGGGTCATCTGACAGCTACGCGCGGCTGTGGGACCTGGAGAAAGGCACGCTGGAGCGCGAATACTGCGGACATCAGAAACCGATCACCGCACTCGCCTTTCGCGACCAGGCCGTCTAGCTCGCAACCCGTTGGCTGCTGACAACTGACAACACCGGTGGCTACAGCCAACTCCAATGGCTGTTCGAGCGTTCCTAGTTTGGTTTCTTTGCATTTTACTCCATCGCATTAAGATTACTACAGAAATTAATTCTATCAAGTGTAACGTAAGAATGAATGAATAATTAGTCTTGTTAGTTTTATAATTCCAATCTTTACTAGATGGAGTAAATGTGTGTAATTATAATTGGTGTTCATTATGTATGATGATTACAGAGCAATTTTAAAATATGAAATTAAATAATATAAGACCATGCCACTTATAAAATAAGTAATATTTATATAGGAACACTGCATTTAAGATCAATGTTGAAAAAGGAAAAATGGATTTTTTTTATACTACTAGTAAGGTATCAAACCTTTGTAGCATTTACTGTGTAAATGATTTTTTCCTAAATACCTTGTATATATTATTTGTAAGTTTGATACTGAAAATAAAAGTCACGGTTACATTCTACGTTGTTTTATTGATCAAGCTGTAATACAACATATAGTGGGCGCGGCGGCCGCGATACAATTCCGACTGGCTATAATATAAAACATACACAGAAACATTAATAAAAACACATTTACATAACTAGGAGATCACAACGAATAATAAAAAATAATTGTAAGTATTATATTACTACATTTTTGAGACCAATAGGCTGAGAAATGGGAATGAAGAATGGAATACATTTATGAACTATACACATATAACGCGACTTTGACATATTTCAGACTATGTATTGTGGTTAACATATATTTATGTAGTAAATCGAATAAGCAAATTAAGTAACATTTTTATACAACACAAATATAAAAAATCTGAAGTTACACTTCTACTCAATGTCAATTGTAAATATTTATTTGCCACGAACTTAAAATAAATTATGAAAATATAAATTGCAATTACAATGTTGCAGCAAAACCAATTGTTATAATTATAACATTTTGATAAGTATGTAACATTCTTTGCGAAATAAATCTTATAATTATATATTTGTACACATTAAATGCATAATTGATTATCTGTTACACAATTATATAGACACCAACTTTCACATATATTTTTTTCTTTTTAACTCTACATACAAATTCTCTAAAATTGTCATGGAATACTTCTAATACGACGCTATAATACTATCTAGGGAATCTTTAGAGAAATAAATTCAGTAAATAATTTGGAATGACGTAAATGCAGATTTATCATATTCATTTAATTTGGACTAGAAAATAATTCAATATATTAAAAACACAAAATAAAATCTTTATATCTATCCAATACTTACTAAAACAGTAATTACAAGCGACATGATGCGAGCCTTGCCGGCTGACAACTAGTATGACGTCACTATACACCATTCAATAACATGTAACACAAATTGGTAATAATATGTAAATACTCGTATATTTAAAGATAAAGTGGAGAGTTACTGAGATAGACCGCTTGTTAACTACGAAAAATGAAAGGCCGACTTCCCTAATGTCTCTATCTATCCATAATTATATTTGTCATAACACTTACTTTAATCTTGTGACTGACAGTTGTGAGACTCGAGTGAGGATTATGGATAGATTGGGAATGGCCTTTAGAGCATATTGTGATGGCATAGAAAAACAGTTTTAAATTCTTAATCAAAGTATAGTGATTACTTTTTATTTATTCACAGATGATCTGTGTGCAAAAATTGTCATAAAATTCAATAGTGCTTGAAGATAATGATCAGAGCATTTGAAACTAACTACTGAAGATTATTTGTACATTGTGACACTGTAACGGACAGAACAATCCGATGTTGGCTTAGAGCCTAGAGATCCTTTAAAAAACCTTCATACTGAAGTTTTACAAAACAAATTGATTTCTTTTTTTGTCAATTCAACATGTCTTTAATATGCTGAGCTTTAGCATATTAATTTATTACATTGCAGGTTGGCGGCGTCATCTCCTTGCAATAAATTCTACATTCTTCTTACAATTTCCTACGTCATCGTAGTAACATCTGTATAACCAAATGAATGGTTATTGACTTTAAATTCGACTTCAAGATTGGTTATTTTATTCATACCTTACATATTGTGTTATTACAATATGGTTACAGGACTATATCATTTAAACCTCTAATCATTGACCGAAATCGAGAGAACTACACAACCTACACACAAACACATTAGTGTTAAGATGAAAGTGAGTCTTGATGATAATATAGAAACCTACAGTAAATTGTGTTCTGTATTTTAGCAGATAATTTTCGCAAGAAGTGTTGATGTGTAGTTCTCTGCAGTTACATTCAATAGAACTAAGCAACATTTCAGTTTTTAAATAACCTATTGAAAATAGACATTCACACTTTCTAATTCCCAAGAGGCTGAATTATGCAAGCAGAATAATATCTGTCCTATCTAATCTTGCATGTGATCTATGAGTTTAAAATCTCACGTTAATCCAAACGATTACTGCACGAAGGAAACCCAAACATCTTTACAAGCTTTTACATATTATAGTAGGATAAACTATGGTTAGTTCTCTTGCCTGATTAGTTCTATTGAAGAGGCCTTCAGTTCTCTAGTATGTGACGGGGAGCAGATTAGACCTGGTCGAGGGGCAGCGTGTCCACCTGCCCCATCTCGGTGCAGGGCTCGTCGTTGCAGGTGTACGACACCACGAACCGCAGGCTGACGGTGGCGCTCCCTGATCGCCCAATCAGCATCATCTAAACAAACATTCATATCTTTTTATTATCTGAGGGTAACGGTTTCTGGGCGTTTGTATATGTACAATATTTATTAAGTCACTCAATGGAGACCAATCCAATAATACCTCGCAAGTTGATATCCATCAATCTTTTTAGCTGTAAAGCGTGCTAAGGACATATACAGACAAACATACGCTGGAAAACCATTTATAATGTACAGGAGTAATAAACCACTGCTACTGTCTTTAAAATAAAAATAAATACTGGCTCACAAAATAAATGCATCGTTAGTGGATAGGTTAGGGTAAAATAATACATTATAAGTGCATTTCAATTAATAATAATAATACCTGTGTGAGGGCGGGCGGCGGCAAGAACGGGTTGAAGGCGGGCAGTGACGTCGCCGACGGGGTCAACAGACGTACTTTGCAATTCTGAAATAATATGTAGCTATAGTCAGATGGTATAATAAAGGAAATTCAATCAAATAATCAACAATGTTAAATTAAGAACCAATTAACATTCCCTTCTCCCCTTAGTCCTACTCGAAGTTTGTTACGATGTTCATGAGCGGCAAGGGTTGGTGGCACTGTCAGCTCGTTTGGTAAAAAACGTTACTAACCTTTGGTACAACAGCTTGGAACTTATAATCCACGATAGGAGAGGTGTTTTTGCTGGTTGTTGATATGACGATAACATATACATCGGAGCGGGGTTTATTTTTGCAGAAATGCAATACAACTGATAGTCCTCCCTGTTCTTCAAAAGCCGTCAAAGGGGGCACCTTGCTCGGTTGAACACTTGCAAGTGTCATATATATATCTGTCAATGGTTTTACTTCCCCTGGTGGAGTAGTTTTCCCCATCAGAGATTCATTGTTTAGCAAATCCTCAATAGGATCTTCCTTGATAACCGGCAAGTTATTACCGTGAGAATCATTCTTGGTTATTCCCAAATCGAGCATATCCATGAGACTATTAGTTTTCTGATCATTATTTTTATTTGATGGTGTGTTGTCAATGCTGATATCCACCATGACATCATCATTTGATGAAGCGTTGGTTGTTAATGGTTTATTGGGCTTAGGGGTTGCTGCAGGCTTGTTAGTCATATCAGGTTTCATTAAGAAATCCAAGTCGAAAAATGCGCCGTTAGATGATGGTTGTGGATCGTGTTTGGGAGACTTCTCCAATGCATTCATTGGAATTTTCTTTGCAGGTTTGCTAAAAAAGAAATTTTTTTATTCAATTAGAAATGTCTTTTTTATCTGATCAAGTTACTTCGGATAGCTTAAAGAAAATGGTGCCTTACCCATTGAAGCTATCAGCTCTTTTAGCATTTTCTGGTAGAGATTGCTTCAATAATTGCTCTCCGAGAGAGTCTAACACATCCCATCCCTCTGCTTTGGCTTCCTTTTCTGGTGATACTTCTTCATCATCTGAGTAAAGTTTACAATTACATTAGAAGATTTTTTTCATTAATTAATTCTGTAGTTAATAACAAAAAAAATGTTTATAATATAAATAAAAAAATATGAAAAACTTACTCGTCTCCATTAAGTTTTGTGGTGAACCTGGGCTGTTTTGAGGTTTCAATAGTTCCACAATAGCACATGAAAGGGTTCTTTGATTATAAATGCCCAGCTCGTCCAATACATTCCTAGCTTTTCTTGAACCCTCAGAATCATCTTTGCCACTCATGGCCCCAGCAAAGTTCAATAGAGTAGGATGTCCTAGCTTCTCCCTTCGTTTTCTCTCCTGATAATGCTTGTATTTTTCAATTACGTCATCTAATACATCGCCGGCAAGTAAAATTTGATCTGTAATTTAAATAATTAAGAGTTTATTTACACAAAACACCATGTTAATTTACACAATAAAACATATCTTTACCTCGTTTTTTCGTCGTGATTTAAAAAGTAAACAATCTTACAGTGTCTTTTTGTTGTAATTATCGATTTAAAAATAAGACAGACACAAATTAAAATAAAATTGAAGAATAAACAATAATTTAATGTTAAAATAAATTATTGTATACTTCTAAATATTTTTTAAATTCATGAAATAAATAAATGCCAAGATTATTTACCTTTTAAATCACGACGAAAAAAACGAGGTGTAGAAGCGGTTTATTTAAATTCAATTAATTAATTGCAGTTGCAGCCATTACAATTAGTAACAACTATTTAATAATTTTGGGCAAATAAATTATAAATTAAATTACTCAGTATTGAAGCCTGTGTGTTCCCATAGGCCAGGCGCTCCAAAATGGGTCGATAGCGCTGACAGGTAGCAAATAGCTCCTCCATGAGTTGTTCCTCCTCGGGCGACGCGTCGTAAGCGTGATCCAACATGTCTTGCAACAACTCTGCGCTGTCCAAAGCTGCACCCACTTCCTTTGCCCGGCGACTGTTCGCTTCATTTCTCCGTTCCTCCTGAAACAAATAAATGCTTTTAATAATTATGTGTTATACATTCATATTTGTGTATGTCTGTTTTCATTCTGTAAACTGGTCTTTACTATCTACTAACAACAAATTCTTATTTAGTAAGTAAGGGATTGTTCAAGTATTATGTAATGCAATTTTTGAAGATTGCTACTCCCCTCCACCCATGTAACGAACCGTAACGTTTTTCTATACCCCCTCACTAAATGTTACGTAACACACAAGTTTGCGCATTTAGAATTATTTTCCATAGATTATTTTTGTAACAAAAAAACCAATGTCACGTCACGTCACGTCACGCGTTGTTTAAACTCCGTCTCCCCCATATGTAACGCATCATAACATTTTACAAGACCCCCCTACCCCCAAATTGCATTAGTAATACTTGAACAGCCCCTTATTATTGTTATCAAAGAACAATTAAATTGTTTTATGCAGAACACTAAAAAACATTTGCATTAATCTTCTCTCCAAAAGCTAAACACAGGCTAATATGGAACACAAACAGTTTTCCTTAATTTCTTTCCTTATCAGGAACACTCACTATCGTGAGTCTTAATTTATTTAATAAAAACAAATACATTACAGGAAATTAATTACATCATATTAATGGGTAGCGCCACAGATTACACACTAAAAATAAAATGTTAATTATATTTTACAGTGAACACTTCATTAATTTATAGTACACGTACCTCACGAACCATGGTCTTAATAAGTCTGTTAGCATGTTGTAAGTCTTCAGGTTTCTTGCTTTGAAGCAATTTCTGAAGCAGTTTTGATTTTTCCTCATCCTCAAATATAGCACTCTTTTCCCTGGGCCGAGATATGATGGGGATATCTTCGGGAGGCAGGGGCGGTGGCGTCTCCGTAATGACTCCCTGGTTCTTCAGCATGTCATATGCAACTTTGAACTTTGTTTCTTTAGGGTACTCAATAGACCAGGCATGTAACAGCTGCAGTACCTGTAAGAATTGTACCAAAATTTATAGTTGTAGTAAAATTTTAAGTACAAATTATATCCAGACACTCAATTACGAGTAAAATATTTAATTATTAATTTATCCTTAGTGAATGAATATAAAAATATTGCCAAAAACAGTCAAGTTAAATGTTGAAAAAATGTTAACAAAAATCGCATATGCATTAACTGAATGTACTAATATAATAATTATGGCTTTGAAACATACTCTAGTGCGAACTTCAGCGGAGGTTCTTTCTGCATAATACTTCGGCGACACCAGCTTAATCATTTCATTGAGAAACCGGAATTTTCCAATTTCAGCGTGAAAGTTGGCGTCGCAGCGTCGCATGCAGCGGTCCAGCATGATTAGCGCGAGCATCGCTTCCTGTGAGTTTAGGGATTGCATGCGAGCGGCGAGCGCCTGAGCCGCCAACACGGGCCCGTCCGGCGCGTCCCGCATCACAGTACAAAACGCCTCTATAGCAGGGTCATCAGGCTGCGGCAGGAACTCATGAGTCGCTTTTACTAAAACAAACCAATAGTTCCTGGTAACATATGCTAATCATATCCATAAGGAATTCAGTACAATCTAATAAATATCTGTGACTTACAAATCAGTGCCTCTAAACTTGTTTGTGTCACGTTCATGTTGACGAGTGTTTTTCAGGTCAAGCAGAAATATCAGTACAACTCAAATCATCAGTTCAGCCTGTTTGGAGGCTACTAGTTTTTGTGCAGTACTATCTGACCAGTGTCCATGTCACGATCACAAAACGTCGTGTAAAATCACTTGAGTTGAGGCCTATACAATACTTTTTCACACAATAATATTAAAAGGATAAAAAATGCAATGGTTTCTCTCCTCGGAATCGCAGTTTCCGAATTTTCCGATTCAATTCAATTTGTAAATCAATCAATATCACAGAATAATAAATTTAAAGTATTCAGAAGAATACTTAGATAAAATTATGGATGTATCTTTTGCTTCAATTCAATTTATTATTAAAATTTATTTATTGAATCGATCGAATCGAACTAGAAAAGTCGAAGTGGAATGGAAATATACCACAAACAAACTAGAGATACAAAACATACGAACGAAACCATAGAGAAACTTGATGAAAGTGTCAGAAAATGTTATCTATGATGCTATTCTGTACATAATGAGTAATCTGTGGCTAAATTATTGTTTTGACACTCACTGTCAAATTGTCATTGTTGACAGTACTTGACACAGTTTATATAAAAAATTTAAAGTTGTCGAAATTTTGGCAAGTGCTGAATGTACTAAAAATAATTCTAATTTATCGTATTTTTATTTATTACACTACGCAAAATGTCTGTTTCGCGGATAACTCGACTCGTGGTACAATCAAAAAATCTTACACGCCATGAATCGATCGTGCAGAAAAGGAATGCGACCACAACTCCCAGCGGTGCCATTCTTCCAGAACCGGAGAAGACACCGTTTGGTCTGCTGAGTGTGGTGGCTGCGGTTGTGCCAGGTCTTTTAATAGGAGCGGCGATCAGTAAGAACATTGCGAACTTCCTTGAAGAAAACGAGTTGTTTGTGCCATCGGACGACGACGATGACGATGATTAACTCAAAGGATAATTCCTTAGGTACTCTTCCTCACCTCTTGGCAGCGCTCAATAAACTTACGTTGACTTAATAATGATATATGTTACTGCGCATACAGTTGTTTTCCTAATTTGAAAACTATTTTGGTTCCAGATTCTAAGATTCAAGCGGGTTTAAGAAAAAGTCAAGTTTACTTTAATGTTAAAAGTTTATTAGAATGGTTACAAAAGCTTTATTAATAAAATGTTATAAACTTTGTGCTCACATGCTAGACTATGTGGAATTCACTCAATATAATTATATTTTTTTAGTTTCTTAGGAGTTTTAATATTGGTCTAATATGAGCAAAACTCTGTCTTGCAAAAGATTATTACATCACCACTACTAGATCTATTGATCATAGTGACTATTACCATGACTAGATCAATCTATGATCACTAGACCTCGGTTTTAAAAACCACATACCTAACTAGAAAATCAACAAAAATCCTTTAATATATTTTGCATGACAGAGTTTTATACATTTTATATCATGACACAATAATGCATTCTATATACAATCTCACAATTAAATAAGATCCATAATAAATATCTAAATAAAATATTGCAATATGGTATTATAACACTAAAATTCACACAGTTGTACAAAGAAGTGCTAAATGTTAAACACATTAGAAATAATATGTGCTGTGCAGTAAAACATAATTGTATATATAAAAATATATTCATATACATTTCAGTATGGAGTAACAAATCTTGCAGTTTCTGCTATCCTAGTCAATGTTACTAATATACTCTTATCATGAATATAATAATGGTTGTCAGTAATCTCGTTGCACAAGTGCTTAATTTTATAAGTAGTGATAAATAAATGACTTTACAAATACCATGATTCAGTCTTTCATTTATAGTCATATAATTTATAGTAAATTTTAGTAGGCAAATATATAAATTTTATATGAACAAGAATAACAGCTAAGTATCCTTGAAAGAAATGGCAACACATGTATCAACTAGGCTCGTATCCAAAGGACTAAAAGTATGAAACAAGTTGATTTTCTCTCAAATAACTAAATATTTTCTTTCATTAGAACACTCCTCCATACATACAAATTAAGAATGTGTTGGCATTGGCACACAAAACTAATAAACTAAAGGCATAACAGAGCTAGAGCCATATTTGTGTTCATGGTGACTAGGTATTTGATATCATAATGTTGACCTTCTACTGACCAAAGTGGACATGATGGTGATAACGATAAAATGTTCCCAGCAGTTTTATTTTAGGAAATTAAATGCATTAAGTCTCATTATATTTAGTCTATAAAAACAATAGCTGTATTTTAAGGAGTTATTATTAATTGAACATTATCAAAAACCTTTTGAGAAGAACCAAACTAACACAAAGACAGAATGTTTTAAGGAATTTCACTGATGAGATATTAAAGTAAATAACCCATAAAGTCACAATTATAAAAAAGCATAAATATAACTTTTAATGATGTTAAAATATGAGACACTTAAGTTTTATGGACAAAAAAAAACTTTAATACAATAGGAAATCAAATATAAACATGTCTGGAAAATTACCTTGACTATCTATTTTGCATAGTTCGAATAAAATTATTATGTATTTTTTTTTTACAGACAAAATTTCACTTTTTTTTCTAATTAACAATCAGTATCTAAGACAAATAGAAATGCATTAAATAAATACATTGTTTATGAATAGATTATTTGAGCATTTTATATTTATTTTGTATTAGTGAAGGAAGCTAGCTGTTCATATTTTTTTTATAGACAATATTACAATTACATGGTTAATAAATGTCAAAGTAACTAAAACTGAACTTAGAAACACTATTTGGCTGTTTTATATTGCGAATCCTGAAATAGGTAGAAAGTAGGTTACATTCCTGTCAATCTACATCAATATAAATACTATAGAATTAACGTCTTCATAGTGGATCACAGATAAGCTATTCTATAATAATTGTGCATCTCTCTACTACAAAGACACCACACAGTACACGGGGCACACAACCTGATTAATTTGGTAACAACTATGTAATGCCAGCGAAACTTGCAATGATGGTCATATGCATATATTTATCTTATTATAAGATGCTGGATGGTAACAGCTGATCAGATCTATTGTGTTTTACTCCGGAGGCCGCTTGTGTTCTCCCCAGCCGTGGAAACACTTGGTGAATCGACGAGACTCCTTGTCTTTGAGAGTCAGGAATAACTTACGAGGCTTGTCCGGCTGCATTGTCTTCATATGTTGGATGTATACCTTTGTAAAAATTATAGTGGATAAAATCCGTTTTGCTATAGTGTAATTACATATTGTAATTAATTGATAGAAATAGGTGTTTAATCTTCAAATAAATTATCTAATTTATTATTTACATTTCTTCAACATTTTAGAATTTGCAGATTCAAAGCAGACAGCGCATATTTTGCCTTTTATTCAAAAATATAGAAGTAAATTATAATATTTAGAGTAAACATATTTGGTACCTGCGCCGACTTGTAAGCCAGTTTGATCTCAACCTCGGAGCAGCGCGCGCCGAGCCACAGGAAAACTTGCTCGCCATTGTCTAATATCATTATATCATCGTCTGCCAGGTCGTCCTGTTATCATACAGACAAATATAGCCAACATTTACACCTATATTATTACATCACATTATAATATTTATCCAGACAAGGAATAAATCATATACCATGTTCGACGTTACAACTCAGTTGTTTCTTTAAATACCTACCTATTTCCTTTTGTACATTAAAAACAAAACATTTCTTATGTTTTTAAAATTGTTATAGCTATTTATTAATGATTACATTTAAAACAATATTAAACAAACCTTTACCATTACACAAAAAAAATCATTTGGCATGCAAACTTATTCACCTATGCAATTGGATAACAATTATATATACATACTATGTTCATATTTCCCAAGTCTTACCTGACAGAAGTCAGTGCATTTCTCAGAGACGGTGAAGTATCCCTTCTCGTTGGAGCAGCGGAACAGTCGCGTGTAGTTCAGATAGTCTGCGTCCGTGTCGTACGGCTTGCGACCGCCTAGAGCCACCCAGAAGAAATTGTCCGGTTCACTGCCCTCTGTCACTACCTACAAAGAAAATGTCAATTTTTTGGTTGTTATTTAATGAAAAAACTAATTTACCATAGTATTTGATATAATATCTATACTAATATATAAAGCTGAAGAGTTTGTTTGTTTGTTTGAACGCGCTAATCTCAGGAACTACTGGACCGATTTGAAAAATTCTTTTAGTGTAAGATAGTCCATTTATAGATGAAACCTATAGGCTATATAACATCACGCTATGATGAATAGGAGAGGAGCATCAAAAATTTTTTTCCAGAAACGGGAAAATTACGCGGGCGTAGCCGCCGGAGACTTCTAGTATTAATTAAAATTCCGTATTCCTATTCTAAGTCTTTGGAGTTGTTTTAGTGACTTAAAATAACGCTTTAAGTTTTAGAACTGCCTATTATTAAGGACTGTCTATAGCCTATATGGTACTACTACTACTACTACTATATACTCTAATATAGCATAGTATAATAGCGTAGTTATGCACAAACTTTTAAATATACTGGCCAGTTGACTACAGTAACGACAATGTTCTCACCTGCAAGCTAACCCAGGGGTTATTGAACTTCTCCTCTGCGATCTGCTCGATGAGTCGTGCGGAGTCCGCGTCGCTGTTGCTGCCGATCCACACGTACACGATCGCTGACGACGACTCGTTGCCGCCCTCTAGCGGCACGTTCAGGATATAACTGTACAACAATAGATTTAATGTAATTTAAGTTATACGTAATCAGCGATTAAATTTACGTGTTTATTAAACAAGTTTGTATGAAAAACATTGATTTAATTTTTTTTGTCATGCAATTTTGATCGTTTATGGGCAATTATACATAGACAATAAAGTCATTTATGATAATTATATTGGTATAACAGGGTATATTACCAAAATGCGCTATTGAGTAGTGCGGCGTCAGCACGAACTTGTACGAGCCG
>LGAG01000994.1:85730-105844 GCA_001278395.1 Lerema accius | reverse complement strand
ATCAAAAAATCTTTTATTCATGTAAGTATCAATGATACACTTATGCACGTCACACAATTTTTTTTAATCTACCCCCGTTTCGTAAATCTGTTTAATATGGAGGAGAAGAAAGGGGAAATTAACTAACTACGTCCTAAATTTTAATAAACGCGTTTTTGTTTTTCTTTAAAGGATTACTATAGCTGGGCCATTACAAACGTGCAAACTACGTCATCAATCATTTTATCATATCTCTCGTTCACACTTATAGGTATATCGGAACTCTCGCTCGAATGTGCGACCATATTCCATCCCTTTGACGTTTTGTTTTATGACTTGGTCTGCACGTGTGTGTGTGTGTGTGTGTGTGTGTGTGTGTGCGAGGTCAGTACCGGGTCGTCGACGGTGAAGAAGCCGGAGGGCGTGTGCGTGCCGTGGATGTAGACGGGCGGCGCGGGGAACAGCGCGCGGAACTCGTCGCTCTCGTCGGCCTGCTCGTGGCGCTGCGTGCGGCGCGCGCCCAGCAGGTTGCGCAGGTTCACCGCGTGCATCGCCGCGCACGCGCCCTTGTCCAACTGACACACACATACATACATACAGACAATACATAATATTATGTAAATGCGGGCGCGACTAACCGTATACCCCGACTTTTTAAAATGGCGCCGCTTAAAATCGGTGTCGTGGCTGCCAGCCGTGACATTACGCCACGCGGAAGCCTTTTAGATTACGTTGCAGCACAGACTATACTGTATATTGTTGTATGTTTAATTATTACTGTATTATTTTATTATTATTTTTTGTTGTTTTTTTGGGTAATAATGTGCTCAACGTAAGGCTAATAGATATATTTTCTTTCTTTCTAAATAAATAAAAAGGTTTTTTACTCGACTGTCAGGAGAGTAGGCTTTTCAAGCGTATGTTAATTACTTTGGAATACTTTGGATTGCCCTACAACCTAAACAGCTTAACAGATTTCAACAGATAGGGTGATATTGAATTCGTCTCCATTGTGAGAGAGACAAGGAGTATTTATTTTATTAAAAATACCCCGTTTTTTGGCTAGCGGTTGTTATTTGTATCAATTATTACCTTACAATATACACTTTCACTAACTTAATCTTCGAAAATTATAGATACATAGATCACACTTACGCTGGCTTTCGATCCAATCCAGAAGTGAATGTCCCAAGAGAGCTGGCCTTGCTCCTCGATCGACGTCTTCAGTATAATGTAGCAGTCGCCTTCGAAGAACTTCCCGTGGGCACACTGAACCAATAAGAAATGTTAATTTACTAATCAATTTATTTTAACAATTTAACCACATTCAATGAAACGTTTGTCTTTAAACATAATTGTGACGCCTGGACAATAATTACCTTATTACTATCACAATAAAGTAAAAACTGTCACTACTATGATTAGGCAATAGGCATACACAAATTGCTACAAGCAATGGCTGGCAGGTAGTTCATCGCACCCACGATACAGGAAACATTAATTAGTATAGGATTATGAGTGTATAATGTTTTCCCCTTCACTTATGTTAACATCTATAGAAGCCTTAGCCACATCTAACTACGATTGACTATTGAACAATGTAAATAGGCATTAAGTTAAAAGCTTTCTTAATAGAGGTAGGATTAAAATAAGTATTCTTAGTACCTCGTCAACAGGTGCCGGGATGAAGTTCTCAATTTCCCACACCTGCAGGCCGGGAGTCTGTCCGGTGTCCTCGTCAAAGAACTCTGAGTAATCCAACGGTGGTTTCTCCAAGCTTTCGTCCCACCGTTTAGGCCTGTACACAATGATCAATGATTGTTTATTTTAATTGTCAGGTTCGCTTAGATTTTTGACAGAACATTAAAATGAAATAATTATGTACAGGTAAAAAAAATACCCACATTATTTTTTTTACAGTTTTTACACACAAAACATAATTTTATACAACAAACTAGTACTAATAAAAAACGTTTCACCAGACCTAAGAATGGAGTGAAGTTAAGAGAGTCAATTTAGCGTACACATAAATTTTACGCAAAATTACGAGTATAAAAATTGTAAGGCGACTTTAAAAGTTCGTTACTAGACACACCATTGCGGATACAATATGAACAGTTATGAAACATGTATCCAGTATGTTTAACATTTACAGAAGTTTACATGATTTGTTTTGTAAATATAAGTCATAACAAACATATGACACTACCTGGAATTTGATTGTGATTCTTTATTGTGGCGTTTTGTCGTGAATGTGAGTCTTATCACCAGGAAGGAGAGAATCAACAATTATTCATTACGTTTCCCTTTTGACCCAATAACATGTCCCATTGATCTTCTTACAATTGAGGAAGCCTAGAAAACCAATCTGCTCGGAACTGAGGGTACAAGTGTTTATGTCGTCTAAACTTTTGCGATTATAACTTGACTACACTATTATTGTTTGGCAAAATATTTAACATCACCCAATACATATTCCTTTAGAAACCGTAGTTCCAGGACCTTAACTAGGTTGTAAACTTTAATTAGCCATACACAAGCATCTATGAAGTAATCTGTTTATTACCACCCTAAGTTTTAAACACCTGGTCTTGGTAGGATCAACATACGCTGTATAACACAAAAAAAAACATATTTCTGCATAAACGTATCATTGATACCTACCTATATGAAAAAAAACCAGTCAAGTCCGAGTCGGACTCGCGCTTAAAGGGTTCCGTACCATCATCTATAAAACAAAATGACGTTTGTTGTATGTTATATTGAGCATAACATAATGTAAAAAAAATATTGTATGGGGGGTAATATTTTATTTTTAGTATTTTTGTTGTTATAGCAGCAGCGGAATACATAATTTGTGAATGTTTCTGCTTTCTAGCTATCACGGTTTATGAGATGCAGCCTTATGACAGACAGACAGACAGACTGACAACGGAGGTTTAGTAATAGGTTTCTGTCTTTACCTTGTAGGTAGGGAACTCTAATGATTGATTTTGAATTGTTAAAAGCAACAGTCCATACTTGAGCTGGCTGATGGGCGTGTCGGTGGTGGTGGGCGCGTGCTGCGTGTTGGCCTGCTCCTGCATGCCGCGCAGGATGACGGCCGAGTGCTGCTCGGGCTCCGCGCGCCCGCGCCGCAGACGCAGCTTGCGCGCCACCGGGTCCGAGCGCGCGCACGCTGACATACAACACACACATAGTACACTCATCGAGTTACCGCTAGCAAAAAATTGTTGCCACGAAAAATTTGTATTTTTTTTTAATTATGTTGTAATCTTCCTTTTATATACATATATAAAAATCAATTGCTGTTTATTAGTCATGCTAAAACTTGAGAACGGCTGGATCGATTTGACTAATATAGGTTTTAAATTATTTTGGCAGTCCAGGGAAGGTTTAAATAGTGAGTAAATATAAAAAAGGTTTAGCTTTTTTTACTGATTCTGAGGCGGTACAAAGTTTGCCGAGTCAGCTAGTAATATGTAATAATTTTAAACTGCAATTTGACATATTATTCAAACAGACATATTTCACACTCATCCTTCAAACTTCCACCTTGCTGTAAATCCAAACAAAGACCCCCAGAACGGTAATATAAGAGGGTAACCATTCCGTCATACGAGTCATTGGAACCTAAAAATACAACTTACCGTTAGGAGCAGCTAACTCAGGCGTGGCAGCACCAGCTAGTTGCAGCTGTGTCTGCAGCGAGAAGTCTATATTGTAGTACTGTAGACCGGCGCCCCGGGCTCGCTCCACCGGCTTGGGGGGCATCACTAGCTCCGGGTTGCCGTGCAGCTGCAGACTCTCTAGCTCACTCAACAAGTGAATAGCGTCCGGGAGAGTTATCAACTTGTTGCAGCTCAGGTTCAACTTTTTCAGAGATCCGCACCTGTTTAAGGCCTTTCATATCACGTACCCTGTTATTTGTTAATAGCGCCTACAGCTTATACGCTAAAAAGACACTCAATTATTTTTTTTATTTTTTATTTTTCCCTAAAAGAATACTTTTCAAAATTGGTTTTTAAGTCTGTTTTAATGTGAATTATTTTATATTTTACACACAAAAAATCTTGAGCAGTTACTATCACTAAAATTCTGTTAATTTCTTTTAAGACACTTTATAAATGAAAGTTTCAATGTCTTCAATCTATAGAGCGTAAATAATGTTAAACGATCGCGCCAATATAACTGCTACTGGTCTGGTTCTAGACTATAATGCTTATTCGTGTGTGACGACAGTGTATGTAATTTGAACATGTCACTATACTCAGGGTCAAACTGTCAGCACTGAACTGATTTCAAATGCAATATTTTTTGTGTAACATGATACCGTTAACATTCTTCAATTTCAATGCTCCTATTTTTTACAATATATCTGACTATCTTATAGGTGGTGATAGCTTAGTAGTTTAAACGTTGGTCTGCCGAAAGGGAGTTCCTGAGTTCAAACCAGGCACGCATCGCTAATAAATTATTGAAAAGTTATGCGCTTATTATAATCTAATTATCACTTGCCTCAGTGAAGGAAAACTGTTGAACTGAATGACTTAAAATGTACACTTGGATAAATTCACAATTCATTCGTAAAACAATATGCATCCGTTTTAAACACGCCGGTTAATTTTCAATAGAGAAGAAATGGCTTATTCCAAGTTAGCTACTAAACAAACCTGCACAGTCCTTCAGGTATCATCTTGAGCAGGTTGTTGGCAGCAGAAAACACTTCCATGCTTCCAAGTTTCCCAATCCCTGACGGTATACCCTCGAAGTCCAGCTGATTGTCATCCACATGGAACCTGCGCAGGGCCTGCAGCTTGCACAGGGAAGCCGGCAACGCTGTCAGCTTGTTCCGCGACAGATTCAAACTCTCCAACTTTTGCCAAACATCCATCGCTGTAACAAGGAACACTCTGATTACTTCATCAACAACTATTAACAAATACATTCCGTATTATTAAAGTTATTTTCCAATAATCGTTTATTTTTGCAGTCGACGTGCTTCAGTTATAACTACTGAAGGAATCGTCTAGAGCTGCAAATTAGAGCTCCAATTATCATACTATGGAGTGAAACAGATTGATCGGGAGAAAACAAAAGTGAACACGCCGCGAGCCACCGGTGATGCAAAATATGCACATTAGTGACAGATGCGTGGTCGCGGTAATAACCACCTTGGTTGATGCTCACCGAGACGATCACCTCGAAACTCACTAACTAACCAGTTACATTCTATTAATTTAACCTGTTAACTGCTTTTAGTTATGTGAAAATGAAAGGGGTTAAAATTGTGATAGATTTTTTTTTCATTAAAACTTGATTAAACATCACATGATGATAAGCAATGCAATTTATTTACCTAATATTATTGTAATAAGAAATTCTCCAGCAAAAAGACAAGATGTATAATTCCAATATTTGATGAATTTAAAACTGATTAACTTACTGATTTAATTTCAAGGGGAGTAAAGTTATTAAGAACTAAAGTATAATAAAAAAAAAATGTTTTATATTACCATAATAAAAGTAGAATCTATAACTATAATGTTTGTACTCACCCGAAGATATTTCAGTAATTTCATTATCACTCAAATTCAACCTCTTAAGATTGAGCAGTGAGTACAGGGCTTCAGGCACCTTGGTCAATGCGTTCTTGGAGAGATCCACGTCAGTCAGGTTGCAGAGGGTCTCAAGAGACGTTGGCAAGTTAGCCAGAGTGCGTTGGGTGTTACGCATGTGCAATGTTTCTAGGTTTTGTAGTGAAGGCAGCTGTCTGTTTAGGTAAAATTTAATTTGAGTAACATGACAACTTGAGAAAGAAAAAACAAATAACAACATACTATAACACTAATATTTGAATACATTAAACTACTGCAAAATATGACCAGTATACTTTTGTTGTAATGGTAAAGTTAACTAACCAATATATTTTATATTGGTAAAGGGCATAGTAAAGTCCAAGAGGTAATTAAGAAAATAGCATAACTTAAGAAATCTTTCATCTTCAGTTACCAATTACCAATATAACTAGTAACTAGTACTTCACTATTCAATGAAAAGGAACAAACAAGTCAATAGATTGAGTTAGAGTACCAAATTAATGTTACCTTAGCTGGAACAACCCTAATGGATTGTCATTGAGTATCAGAGTCTGAAGATTCGCCAGTCTTCTAGTCTGAGGAGGCAAGGTCTCCAGTAGGTTGTTAGAAAGATCCAGAAACAATAGATCAGTCAGCTGTACAAATAGGGTTGGGGGAATACTTTCAATTCTGTAATAATACACATTTTCATTAAATATTTTCATAGCCATTCATAAATTCAGTTAAGGAGAGGTAATATTGAAGGGTGAAATTGTATTATACATAAAATGGGATTGAGTCATGAATAATGACATCATACAAACAGAGGGAGTGTCTCGTAATTATTTCTTGTGCTGGAATCGCATTTACATTATTTATTTATTTAAAAACTTTATTGTATAAACCTTAAAATTAAGTATATACAAAAGGCAGGCTTAATGCCTAGAGGCATTTTCTACCAGCCGAATTATCAGTAAGAATAAAATACTATCCATGTACTAATGACTATCTATCAACAGACATAAAATATTTTAGATTATTTCCTTGCTATCTGCATAACAATAAACACATAAATCTGGGTGTTTATTTTTTTCTAATTAAAAATAAATGATATGAAATTAGTTTTCCTATAATATATCCACCTACCTACCTAAGTATTTGAAGTCATTAATCAGCATTTACACATAGTTGTAGACTAAGACCTTGACAATAAATTATCAATAGTATTCCAATCTCAATAAACTTGTTATATGAAACATTGACCATATACCTACTGATAGTAATAAACAATGCTTCATCAATGTAATTAAAAGACTTCTAAGTAGGTATTATCAATGAATAATGCGTTGTATTATGTATTTTAGAATGTTTACATACTTGTTGTGGCTGAGGTTAAGTACCAATAATGACTTGGCCTTCTCTAAGCCCTCTGGTACTTCTTTTAGTCTATTATGAGACAGATCGAGGGTTGTCAGGTCCTCCAAACGAAACAGCTCCGCAGGAATGCCAGAGCTCTTCACCTTGTTGTGCCTTACATTCAATGATCGCAAACATTTCAGCTCCGTTAACTCCCCAAATAACTTCTCCAAATTATTCTTTTTCAACGATAAATTTTCCTGCAGTGAACAATGTAACAATACGTAAGTATCAGGAAGAATGATTATGAAGGATAATGATGTAAACTCAGTTTACCAGTTTCATAAGCTTCCCTAATTCTTCTGGAATATCAGATAGGTTCGTTTTATCCAACCTGAGCCATTGCAATCCTGTCATGTGCCGAATAGCATCAGGAAACTTGTCATTCTGAAAACAAAATATAAATGAGATAATATGTTGATGTAGGCCAATCGAGGTTAACGATAACTGCCTTTATCCTGTACAAATTTATAATTTCACTTACACTGAAATCATTACAAGTAAAATCTACACCGCGTACAAACGGTAACAATCCCGTATTTGCCATGTTTAAACAATTATTGAATCGAAAACCATTACATCAGTTTTATACCAACTACCAAATTTCTACTCGCGAATATTATGACATTTCAGAATTTTTGACAGTAATGCACTTTACGATGCGATGACATTAATGACAATTCATGTGTACTTTATGGTCACTTGATAATTAAGTCCCCCCAAGATTTTAATGATCGTGGCCAAAAATAGGAATAATTTGATGTTTTTGTCAAACCGGCGCGGCGATTGAATAACGAAAAGTTAAAAAAGTTTTTGAAAAGTTGAAAATTGACCTCTGTCCCGCTTTTTATTTTTTTAATGGACAATCATTTTGGTTGGACTGGATTATAATTTTTTTCTAACTCTTTAATAATTTTTTTGTAAATCATTAGGTTTCTAATTTGTGTTTTATTGAAATAACGAATGTATATACTCTGACAAGATAAACGCAGCAGTTTTGCCCGATAGCGTCAAAACTATTATGATCTTCTTGGCCACGTTCATTAAAAGCTTGATCTAATTTTATCTCTTAATCTATGCTCTCCTCTATAATCTCGATATTCATTCATAGAGTATAAAAATGATCCACACAATATGACAATACTCCGTACCGTACCGTATGTTAACTGTCTTAAAATAATATCTTTGTTGATATTGCAATCAATATTAATTTAAATTTTGTTTAAATAGAAATTAACATGCAAAATCCCATTCAAAACTACCAAAAAAATAATGTAGTAGCTATTTATTTCATATTTATGTGGAATAGGCTTAAAACATTTCAGTTTATCTAAATAAATATTTGTAGATAATATTATAATAATACACTAATTTTTTGATAAGAAGCCATTGACTGACATATTGGGTTCACAATGTTTATTACTTCAAACTTACCTAATGCATGATCAATTATAAAGCTAGGTGGTTGAGTAACTGCTTATTGTAAAAGTAACTATGGTCTTATTTAACATAAAGCACATTTTAAAGTGACTAGTAAAATGAGAAGCCAATACTTTTAACAGTTTTTTATTTCTATAAGGTGTTAACAAAACAATATCTACAAAATGATTCTTTTAAAATCATAAACAACTAATTCACATAGGGCCAGAAAACAAAATACTATTTTGAGAAAATGCCAGACAATATAACTGGAAAACTAATATTTCGTTTGCAAACAAATGTATACACATAAATAAATCCAAGAGAACTCTATATCTATTAACTGCAGGACATCAAATTTATGGTTAAATGCATTATAATCATCTGTCTTAAAAGTAGGTAGCATAGATATATTTGATTTATTTAATAAAGTAAATCAGACCATTATAACATGATACAATTTCAATAGAGTAGCCAGCCAGGTCACATTTATATCAGTTCCTATTTATTTAACTAGACTAAAATTAAAGCATTCAGGATAACATTTTTAGAACCCCAATACAATATGTCTTAAACCAATAGTATGTGTGAATTCTACAATAATTGTCCTGATTTGGTATCTATCGTGGCATAGGTGGCATGTTGGGCATTGGCCCAGACATAGCAGTGTTCGTGCCAAGCAACACCTGGGAACAACAGAAGTAGATCAGTAAATACAATTTTACACCTCAATATGTAAATGCATAAAAATTTGTTACATATTGTATAAGATGCACAAACTAACCCATAACTAATAATTCAGTTACACACCTAAATTCTCAACAAACTAAAATTGTTATTCTTTAGACATAGTGTTTACAATGAAACACTTAAAATTCTTTGTCATTTTATTTATCTTTTATATTATTTATCAAGCTTACCTGTTTCTGTTGTGACTTCTGCATCTCCTCAACTTGAGCTCGCTCAACCTCAAATATGACTGGTGCAAAGAGGATGACTGATGAGCTTGCAACTATCCACATGACTGAGCGGGACAGGCTGTACAGGGTCTTCACTCCAGACCTAATCACATTGTTTAATTACTATTGCATCATCATTGTAATGGAAGAAGAGACCACCAGCTCACATGGTAATAAGTAGCTAAAATTATTTTATAGTTAAAAATACTCACCAAGTCTTAGTAGTCACCGTATATGTACCATTACGCACACACTCGGGGAACATCTCTGTCAGCCCCCATAACCTCTCAGATAAGGATTCATCAGGTTCCTATGAAAGTATGGTTCATTATTATTGATTATTTTATTATAGCGACACTTGTCTAATTATGTTAAAAGTGAAATAATACGTAATGTTTCTGTTAGTCTGATCTTAGTTTAACTTACATCGTCATATTCTTTTAGAGATACGTATGTAGCGGGCGAGCCTTCACTTGGCGATGTCCCTAACTGAAAAGTGAAGCATAATTTATTTTATAAACATCTGAAATACATACTACGAAGGTAATTTTATGTTATAAATATTAAATTTAGTACCTACCACAGGTATACTGAATGGTTCTTCGGGTCTACGTTCCGGAGTATCATCTTTACTAGCAACCAAAGATTCCATTCCGCTGTCGTTTTGTTCCACCTCATCGGTTAGTTCCATAAGCATATTATGGATTTAATTAATGCAACTATTGAAATTTCGATTCTAATTACTATTCTATATAACTACCTCGTGCAAAAATCGAGAAAATCAAACCTCACAAAAAAGACCCTCTGCACAAAACGTCACTTCATTTTCAATTTTTCATTCAATACCACAGATAAACAATAAGTCGATAATAGATTAACAGAAGATTATACAAAACCAGACTACAGATTTTACTATAGCCACAGATTAATTAATAGACGTTAGTCTATGATTACTTTAATATGTTGTCTGTTCCATAAATGTATGGTCTGAAAAAAATGTAAAAAAAAGTTCTCGAAAAAATGTCCATTGGTTCAAGATTTCATCTATTCTAATATTTTGTGTAGTTTAGGAAATAAAATTAGGTTTTTTATTATATTTATTTTTGCATGACTTAAAATTCTGTGCGTCACTTTATTGAAAACAATTACTATTTGCAAATCATTTTTTTTAAATCACGTCTTTGTGAAAGTCTGTCTCGCTATAACTGACATCCATATTTTAGTAATTATTAAATTATTGTTTCGTTACTGTTGTACATAATACATGGATCGTTTCAACAAGTTTGAGCTTTGAAGACATCAGTTCATACCTGCGCGTTTTGCTGCACCTTTACAGGTGAGTTCTAAATTAATAATTATATATTAACTATTTATTAATTATTAATAATATAGGCCTACTTCAATTTTACGCTCCGCAGTTAGTATGTGGTCATGTCCTTTTTAAATTTAAACAATCAAGATTTGTTTCAATTAATGGTAATATTAATGTAAAAAAAGTATATAAATGGGTAAGACTCTTGTATCAGGCTTTATTTATCAGGCTTTATAATATGTTCTATAAGGTCTGTGCATAGGAAGATTGCTTATATTAATAATTGACAAAAAAAACAACTGACCTCTTAATATAAAACGGTTCCTGTCTGTTGATACCTGCTGGATGCCATAATTATGACCAATGCATTGTTTGATTGTTAAAATCGTTTTATATTAATTGGTATTAAGGTTTGGTTCACATTGAATGAAAATACAACAATAATCAACATAATATAGGTAGTTAATAATCAAAAATGCAACTTTTTAAATTTTATAGAGTTTATAGTATGCCTACTTATTTAGATGGTAGCTTAATTATTTTGTGTCCTAGATACCTCAAATTAAACTTTATCTTGGTTACACAATTAAAGACCTTTAGAATTTATTGGTGTTTGTAAGGTTGATTGTGTCTTTGCTAACTTGTAGAGTATTTCAAGTGCAATGACTTAACGTAAATTATTCAAACTGATCTTTCATGGTAAATGAAATAAAAATAAATAAATAAAAGCTTGGATTATTAGATCAAGATATATTTTCTTCTAACTTATACAAATATTATGTCTATGTATGCTGTCAATTTCTCTTCCAAAACTCTTGCAGATTTCTTTCTAACAATTGGGTTCTTTTATAAGGATTAAGTTCAAAAGAAAATATGAGATTGCGTTGATTTGCCTGTTGGCCTGGTCGTGGATCATGTTAAATAGCTAGGCTTGTTGATTGCTATGACTTATTAATGTTATAATACATATTTTCTAAAGTTGACCTTTGGACTTTCATATTATTGTCAGTTCATGTTTGCATAATAATTACAGATGGCTGTAAAAAGTACAGTATCTGTTTTTTCATCGTTTACTTTCGTCCACTGGTTTACATGAGGCTTATGAAGATGCTGCGGCATAATCCTTGAATACAGAATTGCTTCTTGATAAATGCAACTTATATCTTATAAAATAGTGTAGTTCTATAAGGCCATATTTTAACTTCATTTTGAATTTTCACTAAGGTACGGAGGAAGTCCTTCAATGTAAAAGTTTTTTTATGTGCACAATTTTGCATAGACCATTCTCTTAAAGTTGTGGTTCCTTAAAATCTTACATCCATATTTTCAATTCTTCCCAAATATTTCGTAAATTAATTTAAATTATAAGAATTGTTAAGAGTTACATCTTAAGAATAAATTGTGTTATTTATTACTATTCATATTCCACTTGATGTAGAGTCTGCACTTCTGCAGACATGAAATACTTTAGGAATCATAAATCTTAATAAAATGAATAGGTTTTAAGTATAGTAGCTTGCCAGTTTGCGACAAAGATTCACAGGGACGAACACGTGAGAGAGGTCCACAAATACGAAATATTTTATGTAGATTGCGAACATGCGCTTGGAATTTGGAATAATTTTGCTGGCAGATAATAATATTTTGAGTGCAAGGTAAACATTCCGGCGTTTACGTATTCTCGGGTTAAAGTGACTCGCACACGTGCGATAACATTGCCAAGAAATGAAGAAACATAATTTCGTTTGCTTGAATTTAGAATTCTGTGTTCTTGTAGATTATAATCTGCAGACAGTTTAAAATTAGCCATAAACATTATAACGAAATTTTAACTACAGATCGTACATTTTCTAATACTGAAAGGAATAAATTCAACATAATTTGTGATATCTGTTAGGTTTGAATTCATTACAATATTTTAAATGTCGTGTGATGCTCCTTTATTTGTAATGTTCCTTAAAAGTCTTAAAACTGAACAGTGAGTTGTTGGCATTTTGGAGAATGGCATGCATTACGAAAATATACATACACTTTGTCAAAGTTAATTATAACTTGTACCACAGATTAACATTCGACCTCGTAACGCATTTGGATTTGTGCAGTCGGCAGCGCGAAAGGTGCCGAGTTCAATTCCCGGCCGCATTTAGATGCTAAACATGAAATATGTTGGAACTAGACGGTACATACTTCTGTTCTGTCGGAAACGGTTATGATTAATTGCAAGACATCGCAGCAGAGGGATTAGGGTATTTTCCGATAGGAAATAAACCCAACAACGCCTCACAAAATTCTGGACGCTCTCCTTTGACACGGAATTTTTCCCTCTATTGCGGTGGGTGGGTGTCGGAATTGCTCAACATAATATTCTCAATACTTATTCTCAGCTAAACTTTCAAATGATTGATTTGCTCAATGAGGTAGTTTAAATATTTGCTAGCTTTGACGTCACACGGAGTCTATAATACATTGTCATATGGTGTAACATCAATTTGTCTCGTGACTGGTATGACATCGACGAATACGGTGTTGAGTAACAGGGTCGTTATAGGTAATTGAGCTAGCTTAGCTGTATCAAACATCTAACGCGGCTGCCTGCACTGATTGGACTAAATGATGTTATCTAGATGTTGCATGAGTTACATCTAGCTTGCACTAGACTAGTTAGACCTGTGTCGGGTCACCACTTTGTTATGATTATGATGTATGAATGATTTGCGGACTTGACTCACGTGATACCTTGGATTTTGTTTATTATTTAATACTCAATTAATTAGGTAACTGTTGCGTAATCAATTAAGTTTCTTAAGGCGTTTGTACCATACATTTTGTAATGAGATGGTAGATTAGATGAGATAGACAAAATTATGCTGCATGATTGACGATAGGAAAAATGGATTTCGTTTATTTTTTCCGCGTCGTGTTTTTGTTATTTAACATTAGCAAAAATTGTCACGGTCGATTTATGTCTGGAAATAACTGCAAGGTGAAATAACTCAGAGAATTTAACATTTTACATTCAAGAGTTATTATCACCACCTAACTGACGAGCGTGAAAAATTAAGTTATTTGCCACATAGCAACATCTAATGCATTTTTTCTAGAAGAAACATTCATAGAAACGTCACATGCGAATAAAGATTTGATTGTTTATCGTTAAGTACGTCAATTTAGAAAAAATAGACAATGAGTTATTTATTGCGAAGTTGTCGTCGAAGTCAAGGATGTGTGAAATGACGAAGAACTTATTTCCAACTACGCTGGTAAACATGGAGCTGAGCTTAATGTATTGAAAGATTTGACAAAGTGCAAACAAAATGTCACTTCCCGTGAACCTACCTCGGTGGCGCGTTGCCAAAGTCCGTGCATTCCTGGAACACTGATCCCATTATGGTCGGAGAGAATAATTACGCATGATTCGTAAAATTTCCTCTGCATTATTAAACGTCGTAAGTTATAAGATACTTACGTACTGTTATTGCCATGTTTAACAATCAAAAATTGGGGAAAAAATTATGGTTTAGTTTCGTGAAGAATCCCCTGTCAGAGCTCCGGGGGAATACAAATACACAAATAGCTTTCAATACACAAACACAACCCATATGGCGCAATGGTTACAGTGCCGGATCGCTGTTCGAAGGGCCTCCAGATTCGATTCCCAGCGGGGCGAAAATTTAAACGATGAATTTTAATTCCTTTAAAGTCTTTACTACATAGATTTTAAAAAGATTTATAGTCAAAACAACTATCTTTTAATTTAATTGTTGGATAAACCTATTCAATAAAACTTTGTTCTTTATACCTTTTTGTCACTGATTGATGACGTCTTACTGATGACAAGGAACAGTGTTTTCCCGGAAACGTTTAGTCTCGTGTCACAGCGAAACATCTGATTGTCATTTGTCATCATCTCTTTGAACAGTCTTATTGTTCTCTCAATTGTTTGGTTGATTCGCGGAAATTAATTTATAGTTTTTGTGTTGTTAGGAATTACGATTTTTGAAAAAACCTTTATATAATTTACTATAAACAATTAAGAATATAAATCACAACCAAGATCTATAGTTCGTATAGTAGATCTATGGAATTGCCATTGTCTTTGTTTTTTTGTTTTGTTAGGTTAAACTAATCTAATCATACATAGCTTACTGATAGCTCATTGTAATGTCCTGTGTAAATATTATTTTAAATTTATCCACAAATATTGCAAATTGAAACAGTTTACTTATGCAACTTTGTTGCATTGTTATCGTTGTTTAAACATTAAACAGGGAAGTCTTACAACTCACATTGACCAAGCGACGTGGAATATGCTTCCTGGTTCTAGCTACCCTTGTACTATAACAATCTCAAAGTTGTTATGTACTATATTTAAGAAAAGATATTGACCTTAAGTGAAACTAAAAGTAAAGGTTGCCTTCAACTGGATAAATATGCTTTTTCGAAATTTGAAATTCATATAATAGTGTTACGAAATTATAGTGCTGGAAGATTTAATGTTGGATAAATTCCGGAAAGAAGGCCAAAGATCCAAACGGGTTCTTTTCCACACATCGTTGCCACACATTCTTTTTAATAAGTGCTTAACGGTTCAAAAAGCGTTTAATATCTAATGATGATGTAAGCATAAAAGCGTTCGTGAATAATTTGCTAACAGATTTTTGATAGGAGGAATACGTTGACCTTACCTTAGATATTATATTAATATATCAATCAATATGGACCAAAGTGTTCTGCTCTTTAGATAGTTCGTAATTTCGTACATCGACCTTAAGGTATCGGAAGCATGATACTTCTTGTTATCAATCAAGTTTCAGGAGTGCTACATTCTTAATATAGTTAGTCACCAGTCGCTACGGAAACGAAGACCGCACCTGTTGATCTTTATTCATTATTAAATTTATTGATATATTTATATTTAGATGTCTTTATATTAAAACGTGAAGGGTTCCCCGTTCGGTATCTTGTTAGGAATAACGCAGGCGTGTACGAGTTTGAGATAGAATAGATGATGCTGTAAAGTTTTCAATAACAGATTCAATAGATCCCAATCCAGATATCAAATTCTAAAAACGTACTGTAAGCTAATATGAGAGACATATCTATAATCCAATGAAAATATACCCGATATTACTCAGTTTCTTCGTTTTGTGTTGCCTGGGTGTCAGCAGCATATTATAGGTATTTTGTTTAAGGGTATTTTTAATCGCAATGTCAACGTCTTTACACAAACCAGCTGACTATTCCAATCGTTACCACCCATCATAGATATTAATAGATATATGGCCCATCTCATCATATAGCGGCAGTTACAGTAACAAGTTAAAAGCCCGTTATTTATAGTATGTATACGTGTAACATAGATGAACTATATACAATTTCCTAATGATTCTGGACAGCGGTTGCGAGGCATTTGGCACGCTAGCTAACAAGATGTTACATAAACTTCTTAACCGATTCATTAATGTTTTATATGAATGCCCGGGCGGGCTACCTTTTAGAATTTCCTGGTATTTATTTAAATCCAGCCGTTAATCTTACTGAATAGCACATGTTTAGTTGGTAATGTTAACATGTTAGTTTATTTTAACCTGAAACATAAGACTTATACCATTTCGTATATTAGATTTAATACTGTTATGAGTAACTGCTAAGTAGGGACCTAGTTTAGGTTTAGTTTAGTTTTAGTTTGACCTTTTGCCCATTATTTCTTGGGAACAATATGATTTTCCGAGATCTAAAAATCTATCACGTTTCATATCAATAGATTATACAGAAAATGCAACCTAAAACCATCGCCATCATAATTTATATTTTGATTACGAGTGTCTGTTATTCATTGTTCTGTGATTACGATTGTTTTGAAAATTTTGACAGTCACGGTGACTTAAAAATTAATAGTGGAAAATACAACCAAGTGACCAGCAATATCGTTCACTTTTACCTGGTTCATGGTGATAGGTTTTCCTGTACTATATCTTGTACATTTTGTATGTGTAACGAGTAAATCCTCACATTGCTCATTGAATGTGTCAGATAATAATGATCCATTATTATTATAATGTTATTTGTTATGGTGATAAAGATTAATGAGATTTGAAATCACTTTATTCTCCGTAGATAAAACTGACTAACACCGCTGTAAAATGATTTATGAATTGCATAACAATAAAACGCGCTTCATATCGCAGAACAACTACAGGAAAATAGAACATACATTTAAGACTCTACATTATGTCATCTAACCTTTGAATTGATTCTGATGTTGATGCATCTTGCAAGATAAGGCTATTAGAATACTTTAAGTTACGTAAACGTTTCTTAAGAGACAAAGATCATGAAGCATGAAATCGTAGATGGCTTCAAGATCTGATGAGCAAGGTTACGTAAACAACTTTTTGTGTGTCACTCCATTAAGCATGACCCTCGATGGACAGGCGACGAATCTGCCTGAGTCATTGTCATTGCTAATGCCAATCAATGTCATGTAGGAAGAGCCAAGAGGTCTGGTAGTGTCTTTGAAGTAAACATCTTTAACAATGTGTGAAATTCTTTGTAGTAATGGTGCTAGTTAGGAAATACTTCGGAGTTCGACGGTTGTAAATTATAATAATGCTGGAAGTGGATGGAAGGAAGGGGATTTTAAGGTCTGTTTGGCAAATATCTCCTTCGCAACACATTTCTGAATTAAAGAGGGCTAATAAATTGAAATGAAACCTCGTCCTCGACTAAAAAATACTTTTTAAAACTATATTAAAATCGACACTCAACTATGCACATAATCAAATAATTGAAATATTGTATAATTTTGTTACAGTTGTAGACAAACTGTATTAATCAATTAAACAATACCTTTGTTCTGTAACTCTGTTCATACGTGTTGTAGTATCTAGTCGACGCTATCTATTCACTTACTGCACCGCCGATGTTGCCGCCTCGATTAATTACGTAACTCAATTAATAAATATCTTCCCTTACGTGACTTGCATGAGTACGATTGTATAATAAAAGTATATTATACATTTTATCTATCCTTTTTGGTCTGGCACGTTCCATACACTTATTGTTACGTATTTCTGGCTGCAATTGCTTGCTTTTTTAGGTACAATAACAAGGTCAGTGGAAAATTTTAAAAGTGATAAAATGTAATAATCAAAAAATTCTTGGTGATTACTTAATATTAACAAATGATTGTATGTTGTATTGAATAGTTCTTTTTCATTGAATTAACCTACATTTAATGTGTAATTTTGACGTGTTGAATCATGGTTTTAATTCCCCCTATTCTGAAACTGAATTCACTTTCCAGTCGTTAGAAGGTTATGGTCTATTGTATGAGGATTTTTGATTGTCTTTGATGGTCTTATTTCGACAATTAGTTTTTCTTTTATATTATTATCAAAAATACCCAATTCCATTGTTAATTCTAGTCTATTGTACATAATTAAGGTGCGTCATCGAAGCTGCGGCAATTTAATTATCATACAGTGATATTGTTTGTACCTTGATTGTACATTTCTCATGTTATATTTCGTACTAGACGTCGCCCGCGGCTTCGCCCGCAGAAGAGTAGTTTAAAAAAATATTGTATTCATCCCAAGGGAACCTATAATCGGGATAAAATCTATCCTATGTCCTATTCCCGGATGTAAACTATCTGTGTGCCAAGTTTCAGCTTAATCCGTTCAACGGTTAAAGCGTGAAGGAGGGACAAACATCCAAACATCCAAATATCCAAACATCTTTACAAACTTTCACATTTATAATATTAGTAGGATGTTACTACATCTATGCGGCTGTAGTGTAGACAAACAGTAGCACTGTATGTGGAATAAATACAAGTACATTATCTATGTTTTCAGTTCAATGTTAGCTGTTTTAGACGTCGTTTTGCGTGCATGCGCATGCGCAACTTGTCCCATTTGGGTCGAGTCAATGTTTGTTTGTTTCAGTTTATTTGGTGTTGCAACCTTTTTGTGTTGCGGTAATTGTATGCAGAGTATGCACGCAATGTAGTGGTAGGTACTCAACTACTTCCTATCTTAATTGGTTTAATAAGCTTTTGGATTTTGCTGTTTACTTGAACTTGGGTATCGAAGAACTAACTAAAAATTACTTTTAATAGCCTTTAATTCCTTTAATCCATAGCTGTAGAAATAGGTAGCGTGATATTACATAGTATTCGATACCATATTTTAAATGTACTTACATAAATTTCTGCAATATGTGTGCACCTTTCGCCAGCGTATTTTTTGTCAGTATAAGCTGAATGAATCATACGTAATTTTAAAATTCGAACAAATTAAAGGAATACATAATGAGGAGTGAGGAGTTGAGGTTTCCTCTTCCGGAAACATCATCGTATCCTTATTGCCATTGTGAATAAGGCTGTTCGTTCCTGAGTCCCCAATGAAATGAGTTCGAACTCGGCATGCATTATTTATTATTAAGATGCTATTAATAGATATATTTTCCTTTGCCTCATTACCATTGCTAATGAATATTAAACAGACCTTGCCGTACTAAATCAATAATCTTCTTAAATAAATTTTAAGTGTGTACTTCAATCTTCACTCTGTATACCGGTTCGCGAGCTTGACTTAACAAAAAACATTATTCTATAATGAAAATGAGAAGGATTGGGGGTTTAATGAGTCAGTTTACTTTGTGGCATTTAAATTTAATTATGTATATTCAGGAAAACGGATTGAACTTTTTGTATGAAGCCTGAATATGAATTGAACTGAAAAGGAATCATCGTCCGCCGCCATTATGGAAAAAAAAATTAAAATGGCGGCGGTCGATTAAGCCACAAAGGTTCAAACCCCTTCAAGTATTTACCCGACTATGGAGGGTAATATGATTTTGAATGGCATGAATATAGGTAGGTACTCATTTGTTCCTTTAGAACTTTGAAACTGTTTATTATTTTGAAACTTTCTTACCTATGTGTCCGTTGGTTAAAGGCCGTGTGTCTTCAAACTCAAATATGGCCCCCTTTAAAAGGCATAAAATCATGAACTATTTAAAATAATTATAATGATGATGCCATGTTGGGTTGTAACGTTGGGAGTAGTACTCCTCCTTTAATCGGGTGTAGGTTCAGTCCAGCACTAACAAATGAAGCTCTTTGTTTGGATTAATTTATTTAAAAGTAATTTACAAACTGCTTAATAAACTCATTTGGTACACCATTACAGTCGTAATTTTAATGCATATCACATATTTATATGAATTAAACAAATTAGTATTCTTATAACATACTTAATCGTTTCCGATTCTCTTCTGACAGATGGATTTTTCCTGCCAAAAACACCCCATATTTTAAAATTAAAAAAAAAATCCAGCTGCCAGCCAGGTCTGCTCGTTTTGCAGACCTCGTCACAGGGTGTCAAATTGAAGGGATTCATTTATTAACTACTTAACAATAATCAAAATTTCGATGATTCATTG